>JAMKCH010001589.1:0-169085 GCA_023653785.1 Ophioderma brevispina
TGCATCTTGCAAAAACAAACTAGGGATATTCCCCTTTCTCTTTTTTATAGTAAACAAAGTATTTTTCCTGTGAGAAATCTTTTCTCAAATAAAATTGAGAAAATAATATTTTTAAAAGTTTAATCAGAAAAATGGAGGCTATATAACACTTGCAACTCAAAATGTCAATTTTATCTTTGTAATGATTTTAACAGATTATGGTTTTAGTGGGTGCATAGTATGGGGTTAACAATATAAATGTATACATTAAATGACTTGTTCTGTAGAGTTTTCTAAATTACCAACAAAAGTTTTAGAATATTTACCCAAATAAACTCCAAGCCCATATTCCTGGTCGGGTATAGACCTACACCCAAGATTTTTCAAATAACAAGATTACCTCAAATAGTATTGATATGGTCATGTCCTTGGTATATTGATCCTTGAAATAGAACCTATAAATGAACTAAAATGGGCCTTCATCAAAAAACTTAATATACTGACTTGTTACTGTTGTATCAAACTAAAGGTTAAGGTCTGTTTGTCTTAACCTGTAAAGAGACTGTGTTGATTGAGCATGTTGTGATAACTTGTTGTACACTGCATATATCTCAATGCAGTGTACCACTTGCATAATGTTACTCGGACACATGCTATTCATAGCCCTTGTGGACATTACACAAACACATACAGGTGTTGCACCGCAGACAAAATGCCACAGATAAAACAAGTAGTGCAACTGATGTGCGTCATGTTTCGCATTATTAGCCTTGTTTTAGTTGTGACCTTGTGGAGTTGAGCGCAAAGTCCTGTGATGGTCATTTTTAAAACCGTTTATGAAAGTAATAAATAGGTACTAGCTCTGTGGTTTGTTTCACATATGTGTCCATCAAAATATGTAACATTTGCAATAAGGAAAAGGGGATTTTAGGCTGAAATATCTTTGACCAAATTTACTTTTTGGAGAGTGTCTTGCCATAAAGCTTAACAATTAAAAACGGGTAAAATGATCCAAAATTACGTTTGACTTGAAATTCCACATGTTATGTAAAATTGGGAAGATTTGAAACCCTTCTCTTATGAAACATGCCACCAGCGATTTGAACGGGTGCCCACAATTTAATGGTGCGTTCTCCAAAATATGCACTTAATCTCTGCACTGAGGAAGAGAAATGAAAGAGCGCAGAGTGAGCATGGACTTCAATTGTAATATCCAAATGGAGCATTTTGGTTGTGCTTTTAAAAACTTTCACCAAAAGTTTGATTTTAAATTTTGCCCTTTACCTTTAATGCAAGTGAGATATGGCCCAGCTGATAGTTCTGTCATTGCAAATACATGTGCAGGTTATTTATAATTGACAACTTGTATAAACATTATTTCTCTATAAGAGGTCCTGCTGGTGAATATTTAACCCCATACAAGCATAGGCGACTTGTTAACATGGCCAGGAGCCTCATGAGGAGTGGTTAACTAAATAATAACTCACACAAGATTGGAATCTTTGATGAGCAATTATGCCAGGACAGTATTGTGTGAGAGCTACTGTTTGATAGCTTTGAATCCTTTTGGAGTAGCTAATTTGTGAATTGAATTATCATAAAATGTCTTGGCTTTAGGCATTTCTTGGATTATTAGTGCTGGTCAGTAATTATTGTACCTGTTGATGTTGATGTAAAGATTGTCATTATGTTTAGACACATGGGCATAAATGCATTATACCCTTCACAACTACTCTATATCATGTGCTTTCTGAATAGAAATTGACATGCTTTTAATTTTGGAAAGTAGAATTTCCACAGACTCTTGACAATTGAACTATTTCAAGCCACTTCAAGCATTACCTAGTTGAGAATGGTTCATTTTTGTCAACGGGTGCAATTTAATAATATAAGGTTTATTTAATCTCAAATTGTGGTCTGTAGGCCAAATTGCTAGAGACTTTACAATTTAATAATTACTAGACAGACACAATGCAACTTAACAGGCAGCAGCTTAACAGCTCCGTATTGCTACATTCAAACACACCACAAAACACACAGAATGTCAAGTGCAAGCTTTCATGGTTCCTTTGCCCATATCAAATGAACCACAGAGAAAGTGGTATTCAGGTCTTAATCAATATCTGGTATACAAATTAAATCCCAAATTGAATTCCCGAATGAAATCTAGCAAATGGCCACACTGAGATTAGAACCGGGGACCCTTTTGCTCAAGAGGTAAGCTTGCTAACCACTAGACCACGCCACTTCCTCGAAGATTAAGCAAGCAGTGATTTTGAGATATGTAGATATGGTCCAGTTGTAGATTTACATGTGTAGTCCAGTAGATAGAGGGCGGGACTCATGGTCTCAAGGTTGTGGGTTCAAGTCCAGATGTAGTCAGTGTATTGTGAATTTGGTAAAGGTACTTTGCCTCACTTGCCTCTCTCTCTACCAAGTGGTAAAATGGGGGAACTGTTAGGGGGACATTACAAGTGTGCCTTACTGGCAGCTGCCTAGATCAAGTATGATTCTGATGGTTTTCTGGTGGCAGCGAAATAATAGTAGTAATTTGAGCCGCAATTTGATCATTTACTAAAGGCACTATATAAATTCCTCTATTATTAACAACATTTTGATTATTTTTTGCCTCTCCTAGATGGTCCCAGGCCTAGTGATGAAGACCTGATGTCACTACGTGCTCTGATTCTGCGCATCACAAAACAGCTCATACTGAAAGAGAAATCGGCCAATGATGAGGAGCTTCAGATTATCCTCAACTATCTCATGACTATGCATGAGGTAGGAGATTTCTAGTTTTTGACAGCTTGTTAAATTTACAAAATGCCATGTAAACAATTATTTCACAAGAAGATAAATGGTTCTGATATTGATTGAACTTTACATAATGATGTTAAAATAGAGAGACTGGAATTGAAGTCACAAATATATAGGAAAATCTATTTTTATTTTATTGCAAACTCTGGCTCAGTTTGGTGTTTTTTCCCAGGAGTTGGTTGAGATAATCATCTTTCTTTAGTTCCAGATGACCTGTATATATCGTAAAAGTATAGTAATCTACATGTTAGTTGCCTAAAATAAACCCAATTTTCCTCTGAATTATCCATTATCGTGATTGATTCCCTTCTGTTCATTCTCTTGTAAAACTTTTCAAGCTATTGCATTAAAGCTTGGAGGAAAATTTAGAAAAAAGATATGTCTTTTGTTTCTGTTTATAAGTTGTATCATTATTAAAGAATCTCAATTTTCCCCTCATTTAACTCTTTTTCTTGGGACTCTTTGGGACTTGTGTTATAGTATTGTATGCTTGAGGGTACCATTGCTGTAAGGGTACCCTTTCACTTGAGTGTACACATAACCTGCATTATAGGTGTTGACCAATTTATTCACATATTGCAAAATTCTTCAATTCCTTTTTTACAGGATGTGAATCTGAAGGATGTCCTACAACTTCTGCTAGCCCTCATGGCTGAGAATGTCAATGGCCTGGCTGTAGCGTTTGATCGCAAGAATGGCATTAGGTATGACATGCAAAAAGTGCAAAATCTTGCCTGTAAATTGTTTTATTTTTTGCATTGAAGACTTCAATTGAGCCCAAGCATGCATCCATTGTCAAAAATAAAAATTGCTTGCTATATCTTTCATTAGAAAAGATGATTATAGTGTTGTACCTTGGCTGTTTAGCATAAATTCCTTGTACATTGTTTTTGGGACGAAGTACAAATTGATGTTAGTTGTTACATAGCTGGCTGCTTTGTTAACGCATGATTGTTGCTGCAACTTTTAGAAGGATGTCACATTGTGGCATTCCACTAACACATAGTTTGCACAATGACATAACTTTGTACTTCAATTTGAATGGAGTATAGATTTACCATGCATATAGTAAGGTTGACAAGTCACAGCTGAAAGTAAGGTGTTCAAATGTTGCTTGAAAATGAAAGATGTTCACACAAGAACTTGGATTTTAACTTTGAAATAATAATAGTGCATAGTTTGAAGAAGCACACCCCAATTTTGCTTTTTTTCTCAGATTATTGCATGCTGGTAATTGGCTAGTAAATTATGCCTGTGAAAAAGTAAAACTGAAAATTGTTTTTTTTGTCACAAAAATAAGGATTTTCATATAAGAATCGGGTTCCCCGATTTTAATTCAATGGCCACAGGAAGCACTAATTGCAAATTGCTGTCAAGCATTTATGAAATGGTACCATCTCTTGAAAATGACGTTAAAATTTAACCTATGAGTCCTGACAGAACTGCTAATCGATGAATGTGGACACATACACAAATAAATTAATAGTTGGATGGACTAAAATTTGGCATTTCCAGCAGCTGTTGAATTAGAATTGGGGATCTTTGGGGATTACAAATAATACACAAACTTTCTTAAAATGTAAACGTTTACTCTTGCCATTTGAAATGAACAGGGAAAAGGCCTTTATTTACTGTTGCAACATGTGGTAAAAGTAAGTTTTGTTGATTTCAGGGTTGTATACAAGTTGCTTGCATCAGCAGATGAGATTGTTTGTGCCATGGCTCTTAAAGTGCTGTCACTCTTCCTAAGCAGGCTACCACACAAGTAAGTTGAACTACTGCATATACCATATAATAGCTGCTCTTATATGCTACTTTAATTACATATTGCAACTGATAGGCCCTGCTTTTCATATATTTAAAATTAGAAGCACATGGTTTAGGGGAATGTGTGCTCCAGCAAATAGAATGCTTGACCTGGGAATGAACAACCTAGGGAATTGACTGACTCAGCAAAGTGTTGACACCCGTGGGTGTCGCCATTGGAAAGCATATCTTTCAGACTTCTTTGAGGTCTTGACATAACACACGCTGACTGAAAGTCGGTTACCAATGAAATTCAGTGCGTCCCATGGACTTGAAAATTGCTTACGGGAATCGGCAGACGTTACAGTCAGAGGCCTGACTGGACTCATAATCACATTGTTTTAGGTTCAGAAATTGTGCACTGGGGTAATAGATTGGCAGACCAGAGCATTTTGATCAAACGAATGAGGTACCATTATCTGAATGCAGGATCATTCATAGTGTAACCTAACATGTGCAGATATGGATTTCTGCTGGGGACTTCCTGCTACTTGAGCCAGCTGTGGCACTGAGGAATTGAAGTTTAGTTTCTACACGGGTGAAATGTTTAAACTGCTCTAATTACATTTGAGATAACTCAAATTGTTCCTTGGTAACCAGGAGTAAAATGTCAGTGGTGTCATATCTGTGTAGCCATTCTGATTTTAAAACACTCTGTTCTTTATAGGGAATGAAACACTGTCTGTAGTATGTACGAAGAACCACACCTCTGTGTGTATATCACCTGTGATGACAAAATGTGTGGTATTAATGGTTTGTACCACCTCAGCAGGAATTGGTTGAAACTGTCTGGGATAAGAGGGTCGTCGAGTGCCAAATTGTGTGTAAACACATATTTCAATACGGAATAAATCGCAGTCTCATCATAGTGCGCAGTTCACACTCCATAGAAAAACGTTTTACACAATTTGGCACTTGCCATTGGTGTAAACAGAATGTTGTAAAAAAGAGGAGAGCTGTCTCAAGGGGTTAAAGGTATCAGATTGTTGAATGGTATGGGAACAGTAATTTATGAGAGCCTTCTTAGGGATTTATATTGGGAATTAGCCTGCCTCTGACCATGACTCAGCAAATTGGTGACATCACAGGGCACCGCCATAGGACGATTGCGTCTAACTTATTTGTTCTGGAACTGCATACGTCATCGGACATAGCATAGGACATAGCATAGCTGGTTGCTGTGTGCCCACTGCATTATGGGGCCTTTGTTATGTTCCTTTGCTGTCGAGGCTCTTGCAATATTCCCAACCATGGAAGCTCCAAACTGAGTGTGATGAACGATCGTGAAAATTGCTTACGGGGATCGGCAGGCTGTCACAGTCAATTCCCATTGTTGTTCTTCCCTGGAATTAGTATAACAATTAAATTCTTTGTTTTCTTTGATTCAGGAGAAAGATGGACCTCATGTATGGTAGCAACCTATATTCACTGCTGGGAGAAAGACTACAACTCAATTCAGACTCGCTCTCACTCACCATGTATAACTGTATGTTTGAGGTAGGTTTAAAATAGGGCTGGGAGAAAGACTACAACTCAACTCAGACTCGCTCTTACTCACCATGCATTACTGTATATTTGAGGTAGGTTTGAAATAGGCCTGGGAGAAAGACTAAAACTCAATTCAACTCAGACTCCCTTATGTATTTTTGAAATAAGGCTGGGAGAAAAACTACAACTCAACTTAGACTCTCTTAGTTACCATTTTGAGGTAGGTTTAAAAAAACTGTGAGAGGCAACATCCTAGTGCAGACACCACGTAAAGTCTTCCGTTCCAGACGTCCTTCTCGAAGGGCATCCAGTCAATTATCTTTTGCTCCAATAAATCCTCACACAGCAGTATTGCTGAGTGTGAGGTGAATCCGGCCACCCTCGTTTAAGGGGGACAAAACCGGATTTAAAAATTTAGTTTAACTAACTAAAAAAGTCTCAAATAGCAGTGGGAGAAAGACCAACTCAATTCTGACTCCCTTGCTTGCTATAGTAATTCTTTGTTTGAGGTAGTTGAGGATGAGGTAGCTGAGCAGTCTAAGGCAGTGAACTGTTGGTAGGGTATAAGGTCAATCAAGCAGCCCAGGTTCAAGCGTGAGAGAGTTGGGTTTCTTGGTAATTCTGAAATAGTTCTATAAGGTCGGAAATTGCATAATCATGCCGCATTAAAAATGTAGTATGATTATGGAATTTCTCGCTCCCACCCACTGCATAGAATGTGTAGGTATATGTAATGGCTGTGCAATGCATTACAGTTTAGAGAGTAAACTGTTGGTCCTGTGTGTCAGAGGAGTCATTCCTGAACATGTTAAAAGTTGTAGACCTTATTGAAAAGAGTAGGGAAATATCCCAGGTCTGTTACCACTATGGACCATTTCAACACCACTTGGCCAGCGTGGAAGGGTAGGTCATAATCCAGCATGGAAATATGTTGAGGCTTTGTCCAACAGTGGATCAACATAGCTGATGAAATGAATAACACTGTTATTAGTTGCTGCAAAATGAAATCTAAGTACTGTTACAAAAATTCTGGAGGTCGCCATCTCTCCTCCATGGGTAGCAAACCAAGATCTTGGCAGATCTATAACACCGCACAAGTATTGCACATCAGGCCAGACTTGATTGTTATAAGTTCTCATTTGTACCGAGAACAACTAAAGACTGGAACAATAATATACCATCATACATATTGCAGAACCTAAGCAGTTCAAATCTGCTATCATCAATCACTTAAAGGCTTGTGAGGTGAATGTTAAAAACTAATTTAAACCTTACTTCACACACCAAATTCTTGTTCGTCTTGTTCCAAATTTGGAGCGTTGTACAGTACCAAAGAGAAGTAGTAAATATGGGAGCTTATGTAGTCTCTCTTCTAACTTCCTTGATGCTTGTCCATTCACACAATAGTTTTTTTCCTTGAGATTTTGTGATTGTTTACAAGATTTTGATAAGGGAGACGTTAATGACATCTGGTGATGTTTCAGAACTTTTGGCAACTTTATGGCAATTTTTGAACTGTACCTCAAAGTTGGCTTTTAAAAATAGAGATGTTAATTTTTGGATTTCCTTGAATTTTTCCCATTACTGACCAACATTTTGGGTCTTATTTGAACATTACTTTAAAGTTATCTATATTTCATAGAATATGGTATCTCTTCTATGTTTGGGAAATAAAGCAAATTGATTGTAATATGCTCCAGTGTGCTGTAAATTCTTAAGGAATCTGCCACACATCTCAAGTGTCATTTCAAGACTCATTGGCAGTTGGGAATGCTATTAAGTCTGCTGCACTCAGAATATGATATGTGTGTTAGGTATTATTGAATTGTCAAAATTGCTTTGCATTAACCAGAGCTAACCCTGTAATTGAATTGTTTAGTAACAACATCTGGCTGGTGAGAAATAGATATTTTTAGCATGGATTATTGATAACGTGTTATTTGATGCACTGATAACATATTTGCTTATTATGTATCTATTTATAGTTGCTGACAGAGCGAGTTAGTCTTCAGATATCCAACACAAGGCATGCAGAACCCGACAAGACGTACAGAGTCATGAACCCAGGTAAAGAAACAATGCCAAGCAGCCAGCCAGGTTATTTGCTGGCCCATTGGTTTGATAATGGTAATTGTGCAGTAGTGCATATATAACACTTGGTGTGATGTGTCTACAGGTACTACAGATTAGATATTTGGGAGGATGGAATTATGTTTAAAAGGTCTGTTTACCAACTAAATCACAACATTCTGCAAGTTTATATTGTTTTGCTGGTACATTTTGCACAATTTAAGAGTGTGACTTAGAGTAGGCAATAGAAATGCCAATATAATTGGATCACTACTGGAATACCTGGTCTACTCTATTCTATGTTAAAAACTCAGTTTAACTCTAACCTCAGCTCCTACCCCAACCCCAATACAAACCCTAACCAGCTATACATCTATTCTTTCATTAGTACCATAAATTAAAGGTGGGCCTATTCACTTTGTGAACTGATAAAGAATACCCTAGTCACAATTACAATGCAATGGGTGCAGTGAGTGTGAGTTGCATGATGCTTGCATTTGCTCTCTGAACACTCAAGTATTTTGGGTAAACATTGATCAGTACCAAATGGATGGGCCTCTTCACTTTGTGATCTGATAAAAGAATAGCGTAGTCACAATACAACACAATGGATGCAGTGAGTATGGGTTACATGACGCTTGCATTTGCTCTCTGAACACTCAAGTATTTTGGATAAACTTGATCAGTACCAAATGGATGGGCCTCTTCACTTTGTGATCTGATAAAAGAATAGCGTAGTCACAATACAATGCAATGGGTGCAGTGAGTACCATACAGGTGGGTCTCTTTACTTGAGTGTGGGTTGTGTGACGCTTGTGTTTGCTAGAAGGCGCGAGTGTTAACAAGGAATACTTTTACTTGCAGATCAACAAAAGCCAAATAATTTGACGTATGTAGTGCTGATGAAAGTATAATCATGGACATTTATTCGGGAGGGTTTTAAATAGCAAAATCATCAGGCAAAAGTCTGTCACAATGAAGGATTTCTTTTTTTTTTGGGGGGGGGGGCGGGAGGGGGGCGGGAGGGGTTGATTATGCCTTTCAAGGTCTATGGAGTTGACTCACCCAAAGATCACATTAATCTTATCTTAACCCTACCCCCAAACGTACCTGGAACACCTAACTTCAACCCCAATCTCAGCGTTGATGGGTGGACAAGATTTTCCAGGAAACATGTTTTGCAAGATTCTGCATGATTAAAAAGGCCAAAGTCCACAATTTGTTAGATAAGCAGCTAATACCTTTTATATCTTTTCAATATCCTGAAGAAGGCCAGGATTAATTTGAGGCGACAATCATTTAATCTTCTAATTACTTTTAAATATCTAATAATACCACCCACATCATCATGCAGAATATGTAGGCGTTAGTAGGGTCAAAATCAGGGGTCCCGTGACAATGGAGAGCAAAGGTTCGTTTGACGATGTGGATGTTCTGTTGGTACTTTGGGGTATTTAAAACAAAAATAAGCTACTATGCCCTCCCAAAAGTGTGGGGAAAACTCCAGGAGAGTGGAAAATTCACAAATTGGCTCCAGTGGCCATCTGGAAATTAGAAAATGGTGGGATCTCGTGAACAAAAAGTAACTTACAAACATGGAATTTAAAAGTTTGGGTTCCTTTTTTATATAATTTGATGATTCGAAGGTCCAATTCTGAAGTTAGTTTTCAGTTGGAGGTCATCTTTACGGTGAAATCCAAGATGGCAAACCACTGGCTATGTTAAATATATACCATATTTTTACATCGTCCAAGTAATTTCACCTTTGAAGATGGTTTATGTATTGTTTCGAAATGTTTACGCGACCAGATAATCCATTCCAGATGTAGATTGTTAACCTAGCATGTCACCATGTATGTAGAAATTACCAAAATGGCTGCGGTTGGCATCTTGGAAAATACCCAAATTGTGTATCTCTTGAACAAGTAGCTTACAAACATGGAATTAAGTGTCTTGTTTGCACTAAATTGATGATCAGAAGTCCATTTCTGATGTTAGTTTTACATTAGGAGGTCATCTTTACTGTGAAAGCAAGATGGCTGCCAGGGCTATATTAAATATATACAATTTTGTCTCGCTGAACTTTGTTCGGCAGAGGACTTCGTAATCAATTTTCTGTCTGTCTGTCTGTCTCTGTCTGTCCGTTCTGTCTGTCTGTCTGTCTGTTGTCTGTCTGTCATGCTGTCACGGGCGTGTTCACGGGCTTGTGTACGATTTATCTGGAGTTCCGTAAGGGCTTGATGACGTAACTGGTGGAAAAGAAGCGGTCACGTAGTTCTCGACCAATTAGATTTTGGGCGTAAAAATATGCTAAGATTAAGTATCTAATTTGCATAATTAACGAAAATTTTCCCGCAAGGGGCTTGTGTACAAGTTTCTGGAGTTCCGTAAGGCATATGATGATGTAACTTGGTGGGAGGAAGGGAGAGGGTGGGAGAGTGCGAGGAGTTATCGAACTGATTAGATTTCGGCGTATTTCGGGCAAATTAAGATGCAAATGAAGCTAAGTAATATGCAAAAAACAGCGTTAATTGCTATAATTTTGAAACGGTACATGGATACGGAAAAATTCCTTCATGGCATGAAAGCCTATCATGGTGTGCATCTTTTTCCAAATTTGAGCGTGTGGGATACAAGCGGCTTAGTATGCAAATGAGCTAATTTAAATATGCGTAATTACTGTATTCTCTGAAACCGTACATCGGATAGGCCAAAATTCCTTCGCTGCATGAAAGGTGTGATGACTATGCCATGCATCTTTTTGGGTGAATCATAATATAATTGGGCAAAGTGCATGGGGCATTTATTAAAGGGGCATTTTGAGACAATTGATCCTAATTAAATATGCATAATGGCTGATCACTGAAATGGTACATTGGGATATGCAAAACTCCTCGCTAACATGAGACTTCTATTGCCGTACATCTTGTATGGAATCAAATTGGGTCAAAGTGCTAGTGGATCAATTAAAGGGGCATTGTTGATGTCAATGATCGAATTAAATATGCGTAATTGCTGTATCGCGGGTTTAAAAATGGACATTGGATTTGCAAAAAATTCCTTCGCCTACAGGATGACTACTATATGTAAACATATTTTTTGTGAATTATTAATTGTGGTCAAAATGCAGTGGGCACTTTAAGGGGCATTACTTTACTTATTTAAAAGCAACTAATGCTAAATGCTTGGTCCTTTACAACCAAATGTTCTCAGGTTGTCAATGGTCAGTGTGAAATACCTTCAAAAAGAATTTGATCAGGTTTGGTTACTACAATAAATGGGTAGCATGGGGTTTATTTGGCAGTCAGTATATGGCTGTGTGGTTGATTGGTGGTGTACAAAAAACAAGAAGACTTATCAAAGGGGGGGGGGGGTTTTAATTTTTAATTAACCACAACAAAGGTTATTAACATCAATATATATGCTAGGATTCAGTGCCAGGTTTTATGAAATGGTTTCTACTTCTGCAGTCTTTGGGTTGCCTGCCTGTTTCTTATTGGAAATGTGAAAAGACGCAAAATTGCGCATTTCACCACTTTATGAACACCTAGGCAACCAAATTTAAAATGTGGGCACATGATTTTTTCAAAAATAGTGTGCCAAATTGAATAAATTTTTGCATATTTTTACTAAATTTAGTGAATTTAAGGGATTTTGCAGGACTTTTCTGATTTAATATAATCTACAATGGAAAAATGTTGTGGACCTGGGGGTTTGGTGTGTCAAATGGAAAGAGCAGGCAAATAAAGAATACTAAAAATGCAACCCGGGGGGCTACTCCTAACCATCTCTTGGTTAGGATTTATGTTGGGGACATTTCAAAATTAATATCTCCCAAACGGAAGTTGATGTGACCTCTATGGTGTGTTATCAAATGAAAGAGTGAGAAGGAGAAGTATACATAGAATGCAAACCCGGGGGTGCTACTCCTAAACATCTCTTACTTGTGCTCATGTGGGGGACTTTCAAGATTAATATCCCCAATGGAAATGTTTGTGACCCCTAGGGTGTGTCCAATGAAAGAGTGAGAGGTATAGAATACTATCAAATCAACCCGGGGTGCACTCCTAAACATCTTAGTTTTATGCTCATTGTTGATGACTTCGGTGGGCATGATTAATATCTCCACATGGAAAATGTTGTTACCCCTGGGTGGTGTCAATGAAAGAGCAGGAAGTAAAGAATACTATAAATGCAAACCAGGGGTGCTACTTCTAAAAAATTCTCGACCTTATGCTCGTGGGGGTTTCAACTTGCAAGATGAATATCTCCACAATGGAAAATGTTGTGACCCCTAGGGTGGTTTCAAATGAAATAGTTGGGAATAAAACTAGTTAATAAATTTGGAGTTGATCTGGTTGCACAACTGTTTTGGGACACCCTGGACTCGACCAGTTGCACTCTGGTGTGCTGCTTTTTTGTCTTAACAATTAACGCGAAAGCAGGCGAACTTGTGTTTTGCGAGAACCGCCTTGTTTATATAGTCGCAAGCCATTCACTTTTTGAAAGGGTAATGCATTGTTTTAAGTATTGTTTAAGTGTTAGGTTGCCCGGAAATCCTTCCAGGTGTAGTTGTGTTACCTGGAGTCACATCTCTATGTTAAGAATCCCAATGGCTGCTGTGACAATCTTGGAAATTAACAAATTCTGAATCTCTCAACAAAGTACTTACAAGCATGGAATGTTTTTTTTTTTACTATGACCAGGGTTCGTTCGCCAAACTCCATGAGTACCCTACGATGTACTAATCATGCGTCTTTCCTACTAATAGACCTTTTTATTCACAATTACACAGTGCTTTGGATAAATTGGTCCAACTGATGCAGACAGTGCCTAGATTTAAGTTAGTTTGGCGAACGGACCCCTTGAGTCCATTTTGAATACATTCCAATCCAGTTCAGCGGTTGCAATCATTAGTGTATTGTTTTTGTTGGCCGCCAGCTATAGTGGAGGACCAAACCTTAGCAATCCGTTGTGCTTGTGAATGTTATGTGTGTGTTTGTATGGAGTGTGTGCCAAAATTGTTAAGTTTTTTCCTGGGGCGGCCCACAGCTTATTTCTTTGAATATACGAGCGCGAAAGCCGAAACCTCAAATTCTAGTTGAGTATTAAATTCATACCAGTGTATTTGTTATCTAAACCAACCATCACTATAAACAAATCAAAATGGCCACTGCGGCCAGCTTGGAAATCACAAAAATGCACAGCTTGAGTAAAATAACTGATTATTGATAAGTGTTTTTTGTTTGACCTATTTTGATGAGCATGAGTTCTCTCAACATTTGTATACGCATTTTGGTTTCACAATCTCAGTGAATCCAGAGGATGATCGCAGAATGCTCCCATGCATTGCATGCTTTGCATTTAACCCGTACCCGTCAACGTGCACGGTACATAGATTCTTACTGTACATTTGAATATATGAAGATATTTTATTGTTACATCCAGTAGATAAAGAAGGGGAAACAGTTGATGAGCCTATTACGTTTATCAAGTCTGTTACCCCCAGAGGTTTTTCATTTTGTAGCACATGTTGGTCCCAGTGGATAAGTGCCGACTCATATCATTAACTGTTAAATCATGAGTTCAAGCCCCGCGAGGCCAACGTGTTTGTCCTGGGCAAGATACTTAGTCTCATTTGCTTTGTCAACCAACCAAAATTGGGGGAGCGTTCTGGCTGTATGGTCATTTACAATCTAAGTGAATGAGGTTGTCGCGAGGGTCACGTTGGACGATCCATGCGCGTTAATAGATGGACAATATTATTATTATATTAATTTTGTTATTGTATAATTGAGATGACTATTATTAGCAGAGATACGGCCGATTTAAAACAGTTCTGTGAAAATCCCAAGAGCCACCATAACTATTTCGAGGTAAAAAAAAAAAAATAAAAACCATATAGAAATTTAGCACTTTCAAATGTATTACCCTACAAAAGGTATACCCATCACTTTCAGATTCAAATTGTCCACCCAAAAAAAATTAAATTTATTTTTGTTATGTAATCCTAGTCACATTCTGTTTTTCGCGGATGAGTCATCATCAAATCGGAGTTCAATTCTCTGGTAACAAGAATGCATGGGCAGCCAATAGAGTTAAACTGGTGATAGTGATAGTTGCCATGCTGCAAAGGAGATGGATGTTCCTTTATTTCAAAAGGGCCTTTTGAATTTATCAGTTTGTTGCTCCAAGGCTTTCATGTTTAAAGTACATCCTCTCGAGGTGAAAGGCTGCTGCGAATTGACATGTATAATTGCTGGCTCGGGTCAGCACCTTGTCGACAACGGACAGTGGATTTCGAATAAGATGAGTCCTGATTGTATCGCTTCTGAGTGGTCGAATTGAATGCATCAGGACTGCCTGACAGTACATTGCTGCAACTTGTTCTAACAATATAAATACCTTCTCTCCACTGTCAGCACCAGCTTGAAAAATGCATTTTTTCATTTAGTGTTAGTAGGGACTTATTTCATCTGAGCTGGAGACTACAAAATCCTGTGTGGAAATGGTTTATCCTTTTTCATAAACATTGGAAATAGCTGTGATTGCGATTGAAACAACAATTTCTGGCTGGTGAAGTCCGCCTGGATGCAATTCCAGTTCAGACTTCAGCCCCCGATACAATCCTTGTATCACCATTTTGCCACACTTTGGAAAAGGTTATTGGAATCCCTGTCATTGACTTTCAGTCGTTAGGACACCGATGTCTTTGTTCACCGCTGTCTCCCATCATTTGGCTGTGTTTTGTCATATGGATAAAGCAAAATAATCTCTCCTGCAATGCATTTTGTGATGAAAACATTGCTGATGTCACATCATCTGCATGTCGTTAGCTGTTGTGTGTGACAGTAACTGTTTTTTTTTAAGGATATAGTAAGAAGTCTATACGACAAGGTAGCACACCCAGAGCGAAACAACTCTTCAGCAATGCAGAGAAAGCCTTCCACTCAGTCTGAATGCTGTCCTCTCAGACATGAAAGCCTTTGTTCGCAAGTACGTTTATAGCAACAAAAAGGCGGTCAGGCCTCCACCCTGCATATGTCCATTTTAGCAGTGGATTGACGCCTGCGAAACAGATAGTGACTCAGATACTTGGTAGACAATTTCTGATTCCAAAAGTAATGAAAAACTCTGTATTGTAACTGCTTTGGAAAATGCAAAATTTTTCAATAAATTCAAATGGTATCTTGTGGCCACTTTCGGTATTTCCCCATTGATTAATTTGTAAATAATTTCCTGAATCATCAATTAATCCAAAAAGTTTATTTTAACTTTATAGATATATTCCAAGATGGCTGCTTCCAGTAACCATTGTGGATTTTTTTATAGTAAATTAAAAAACATTCCAATCTAATATAATACACTTGACACTTTGAATTGATTTCCTGTCACAAAATTACTAAAGCCCTGGCATAATGATTATAACAGATGAACTGGCGTTGAATTTGTTTTAATGTATTCAAATGAACTCCTGGTCATCACCTAGTACAAAAAATACTTATTCCATGTTTGTTTGTTAATTGCTCAAGAGATACACATTTTGGCAATTTTTGATCTCTGCATATGATGCTGACCTCCACATTAACAAACTAACTTGTGACATCTCTTTGGTTCATCTAAACTTAGAAACAACCAGTACATCTTCAAAGCTGACCTGGCTTGGACTATGCAAAAAAAGTGCATATAAAACCCATAGTGGCCATCTTACAGGATTTTACAGTAAGATGACCTCCAATGGAAACTTAACTTGAATATGGACTCCTGGTCGTCAAATTAGTCAAAGACAACTATTCCATGTTTTTAGATACTTTTTCGAGAGCTACACATTTCGATAGATACACAATTTTGGATCTCTGCATAGTGATGCTGACCTCCACATTACAAACTTACTTGTGAAATATATTTCTGGTCATGTAATATACACATCGGTCCATGAGATACACAAAGATACACAATATATTTCTGGCCCCATGTTTAAAGATACACAATCTGGTCAATTTCTGGTCTGAGAGATACACAATTTTGGATCTCGCATAGTGATGCGGACCTCCACATTACAAACTACTTGGTGAATATATTTTGGGTTCATTTAAGATTAGAACAATACATAACAGTCTTCAAAGCTGACCTGGCTTGGACTATGGCAAAAAAATTGCATATATAACCCATAGTGGCCATCTTACAGGATTTTACAGTAACAGCTGACCTCCAATGGAAAACTTAACTTGAAGAATCACTCCTGGCTCAAATGAGTCAAAGAGACACATTCCATGTTTTTAAGATACTTTTTCGAGAGATACACAATTGGTAATTTCCAAGATGCCTGCCGGCAGCCATTTTGGGTTTCTAAAATTACTCAAGAACAATACTATATGATTGAAACAGATGAAATGGCTTTGAATATGTTAAAGTATGCAAATGGACTCCTGGTCATAGTAAAAAAAACAACAAAAAACACTTATTCCATGTTTTTTACGTACATGGAATACTTCCTTACATACTTATTCATATTTTTGCGAATTTGATCTCTGCATAGGATGCTGACCTCCACATGAACAAACTACTTGTGAAATATATTTCTGGTCATGTGAAAGATTTAGAAACAATACATTAACAGTCTTCAAAGCTGACCTGCTTGGACTATGCAAAAAAATTGCATATATAACCCATAGTGGCCATCTTACAGGATTTTACAGGTAAAGAATACCTCACAAATGGAAAAACTTAACCTTGAATAATGTGACTCCATGGTCGTCACATTAAGTCCAAAAGACACTATTCCCATTTTTTTAAGATACTTTTTTCGAAGATACACAATTTGTGTATTTCCAAGATGCCTGCCGCAGCTATTTTGGGTTTCTAAAATTACTCAAGAACTATACTATATGATTGCAACCGATGAACTGGCTTGGAATATATTAAATGTATCAAATGGACTCCTGGTCATGTAAAAAAAAACAACAAAAAACACTTATTCCCCATGTTTTTTACTTACATGAATACTTACATTACATATATTCCATATTTTGGTCAATTTTGGATCTCTGCATATTGATGCTGACCTCCACATTAACAACGACTTGTGAATATATTTCTGGTCATGTAAAGATTTAAAACAATCTACATTACCAGTCTTCAAAGCTGACGCGGCTTGGACTATGCAAAAAAATTGTCATATATACCCCATGTGGCCATCTTACCGGATTTTACAGTTAAGATGACCTCCAAATGGGAAAACTTAACTTGTAAGAATGGCACTCCTGCTTCAATTAGTCAAAAAGACAACTATTCCAGGTGTTTTAAGATACTTTTTGAGAGATACACAATTTGTAATTTCCAAGATGCCTGCCGGCAGCCATTTTGGGTGTCTAAAATTACTCAAGAACTATACTATATGATTGCAACAGATTAACTGGCTTGGAAATGTTAAATGTATTCAAATGGACTCCTTGTCATAGTAAAAAAAAAAACACAAAAAACAACTTATTCCATGTTTGTGGTAAGCTAATTTGTTCAAGAGATACACCCATGTGGTAATTTCCCAAAGATGGCCGCGACCAGCCATTTGATTTCCTACATAGCGATGTGACCTCTAGGTTAACAAACTACATCCGGAATGGACTTCTCGTCATGTTAACACTTAGAAACAATACACTAATAACCCGTCTTAAAAGATGAAGTGGCTTGGACTATTTAAAAATTTGTATTAGGCCTATTTAACATAGCCAGTGGCGGCAATCTTGGATTTCACAGTAAAGATGACCTCCTACTGAAAACTAACTTCAGAAATTGACTTCTGATCATCAAATTAGTCATAAAAGACACTTATTCCAGGTTTGTAAGTTACTTTGTTCAGAGATACACAATTTGGTAATTTCCAAGATGGCCACCAGCAGCCATTTTGGATTTCTACATAGCGATGTGACCTCTAGGTTAACAAACTACATCTGGAATGGATTTCTGGTCATGTTAACACTTATAAACAATACATTAACCACTTTTTTTAAGGTGAAATGGCTTGGACTATGTAAAAATATGTATATATTTAACATAGCCAGTGGCGGCCATCTGGATTTCACAGTAAAGATGACCTCCAAATAAAAAACTAACTTTAGAAATGGACTTCTGATCATCAAATTAGTCATAAAAGACACTTATTCCATGTTTGTAAGTTACTTTGTTCAAGAGATCCACAATTGTCTAATTTCTAAGATGGGGCCGCTGGCAGCCATTTTGGATTTTCCACTCTCCTGGAGTTTCCCCACACTTTTGGGAAGGGCATAGGAGCTTATTTTGTTTTAAATACCCCAGAGTACCAGAATCCATCGTCAAACGAACCTTTGCTCTCCATGGTCACGGGACCCTCTGATTTTGACCCTACAACATTATATGTATATTGAAAATGATTGCATGAATAATGGGATTTTATGTGTGTGTTTGCAGGCATGTTCCATGTAATTGCTAAGTTACTACGGCAGTCTTCTCCAAGTGATCAGCTCATGGAAGTGAAGAGACTCTTTCTGTCTGATATGATACTACTATTCAACCACAGTCCGAGAGAACAGAAGTAATACTGCCTACTTTTTTTTTTTTTATCACTGTGGCTTTCTAAGTTAAACCAGGAGAATTCTCATTGGCAGTTACCTAAGAATGTTCATATTAACAAACTAGAGGGAGGTGTTCATTCAGTATCAAGCTGATAGCACCTGTATAGCACAAAATTGCTTCACTGTGTGGTTCAATGGAGAAAAATCACTAATGGATCTAAAAACTTTAAATCTAAGAACTTCTAAGAACAAGGGGTGTAATGATTCATGAACTATCCTATAGTGACACCAGGTTTTTTACGGGGTCGAGGCACCATAAAGCACAAAGAAAATTTTGTGGAGAAGTTACAACCTTCCCATACAGTATTAAGTAGGAGGTCAGTTGAGGTCACATACAAAAGTGAACATTGTACACGTGCATGCTGTCACAACTGCACACACTGAATTTTGGAGCATTTTGGCACAAAGTTTTGTCTGTAACTCAGCTCATACTTGGGCTACGTACTTGATTGACCCCTCATTTTAAGGAAAAGTAATCTACTTTTCAGTGAAAACACTTTCAGATTAAATTAATGACCGTATAAAATATGTGAACATTCTTAACTTACCTTGTGTCCATCTGTAATTGCTGGCATCTGTAAATTTAGTTGCTTGATCTGGGTCAAACTTTTACTGAAGAACCCTGTGTGAATACCTTTAAAAGAACCTAGTCGTTGGTGTACCCATGGGATGGCATTAGATGGTCATGCAGCCAAGATTTCAGCTAAAAAGGAGGTGAAGAAGGTGTAAGTTGTGGTGAAGGGAAATAATGATGGAATGGAGATGTGGGAGTCTTGGTGAAGGAGGAGGAATTGGTGGTGGAGGTGAGAAGAAGTGATAGAGTGATGACAGTTGTGATGGTTTGACGAGGAGGTAGTGATATTGATAATGCGGCTTTGCAGTGCAAAGTTGTGGGACTTGTGAAGAGAAGGAGCGTTTTTATGATGAGGTGGAGAGTTAATGGGATGTGAAAAGTGTGGATAAATTGGTCCCGTGTGTGGTGATTTCAGTGGGCATGTGGGAAAAGGGATTGACGGTTTTGAAGGTGTGCATGGAGGGAATGGGTTTGGAGAGAGAAATTTGGAAGAAGGATGTTGTTTGAGTTTTGTGATGACAAGGAGTGGTGTGTAGCAAATATATGGTTTAGGAAAGAGGAGAAAAGGAAAGTGACATTCAGTTCAGGGGGAAACGAGACCGAGATTGATTTTGTGTTAGTGAGCAATGCAAAGAGAAAATTTCTGAAGGATGTTAAGGTGATTCCAGGGCAATTACAACACAGGTTGGTGGTTGCGGACATGGACAAGAGGAAGGTGAAAAGGGTGGTGAGGAAGGTAGTGCTGGAGATGAGGAAAGTATGGAAGCTGAAGGGCCATTCTCTGATAAAGTGGTCAAGTTAGGGGTCTCCACGTCAAAAGACAATATCAACATTAAGGAATTCCTGAAAATCACTGAAAATCGTAAAATTTAATATTTCCAGAACACTGAACAATGCATGGGTGATCTTAAACAATATCAAATTTTTTTAGTATATTGCCTAAAGTTAACACTTAAGTAACATATCTGGGTAACGCATCTGACCGGCCTTTTTCTTAATCGTGCCATTCTTGATAAAAGTTCATGCTTCACCGACTTAATCTATACCTTGTCAGGTATTACCATCATACTAAAGTATGGTGCGGTATTCGACTTCATGTATCACAGTGTTTGCAATAAGTCACAGCAGAAGGTAGGTAATGTATCTGGCGCTGTATGAATGTAACATGAGGGATTTCTTTCATTACTAGGCCTGGAAATTGTAACTTCAAAACAAGATTTTTATGCAAAACATGTATAATATAACATTGATATCTGCCCGATATATCACTTATTGGAACATTCTTCTACCGTTTTTTTTTGGCAATTTTGTATCCATTCAAATTATGGTAACGTATCTGGCTGCAATATTGGCGACATGCTCTTAGAGAACTCTTGCGAACTTTAGTAATTAACTTTATAATTTAGGGCATAATAGAGGCTGATAAAAATGTTATGTAATCTGGGATATACGCTCTTGTGTAACGAGCAGGGACACATTTTAAAGAATGGATTTGGGCTGATGACATGGCAAAAAACAAGAATTATGCATCATCAGCCTTATTGCTTGATACTTTCTCGCCCGGTTACAACGTCTAGTCCGGATCATTTTAAAAACATAACTCCTAAGTATAATTTATATTAATAAACATTCATTCTTTACGGGCAAAACAAGCTTTAAACTGTGCATGACTGTGGCGACATGAAAAAATTGTTTTTTGAACACTTTATCAGAGAATGGCCCTGAAAGAAGAAGAGACTAGAATGAATTTTGAGACTAGAGTTAAGGAGCTTGTGGGGATTGATTCGTCAGATCTATGGGTGTGCTTTAAAGAAGGGGTGTTACAGGCATGTGATGAAGTTTGTGGGGAAAAGAAAGGTAGGAGAGACAGGAGATTCAGATTGGTGGAATGAAGAGGTGAAGGAGGCAATAGCGAGAAAAAAGGATGAATATAAGGAAATGGGTTAAAATAGTACAGAAAAAAATAAGGTGTGAGGTATAAGAGGTTGAAGAAGCGAGCAAAGAAAGTGGTTGTGAGGGCTATGAAGGAGGAGGCTGAGAAGGGGCTGAGTGAGTCGAGAGAGAATCCAAACAAGGTGTATAAGATTGTGAAGACAATGAAAAAGGATGAAAGAGATGTCAAAGGGAGAAGATGTATGAGAGGAAGTGATGGAAAGTTGAATTTCAGTGAGAGAGATGTGAGAGAGATAGGAAAGGAAGGTCTGAAAAGAGCATATGAAGAGAATCATGAATGAGGAGAATGAGTGGGATTAGAAGGCAGAGGCTGATGTAGTGGAAGGGCCAGTTGAGAGAGTCAGTCGGGAAGAAGTGGTAAATGCAATTGGAGAAATGATAACAGGAAAGGCTGCTGGACCCTCAGAAGTGAGTGTGGAGATGATTATTGCAAGTGGAGAGATAGGGATTGGTGTGATGATGGAGTTGGGTCAGAGAGTGTAAGATGGAATAAGAATGCCGGAGGAGTGGGCGGTAAGTGTGGTGGTTCCAATTTTTAAAGGAAAAGGGGATGCAATGAGTTATGGTGCATATTAGGGTGTGAAGTTATTGGAGCATGCAATTAAAATTGTAGAGAGGGTTCTAGAGAATAGAATTCGGAGAATGGTGGAAGTGGATGAGATGCAAATTTGGTTTTATGCCAGGGAAAGGAACGATAGATGCAATGTTCATTTTGAGGAAGTTGCAAGAGGAATATCGAGCTATTAAAGGGAAGAAACATGTATATGTGTTTTGTGGATTTGGAGAAGGCATTTGATAGAGTACGAGGAAGGTGATGGAGTGGGTGATGAGGAAGAAAGGTTTACCAAAGGCAATGGTTAGAGTGGTGATTTAGTTTGTATGAAGGAGCAAAGGCAAGAGTTGAGTAGGTTTGAGTTGTCTGAGGAGTTTGAGGTGAAGGTGGGTGTGCATCAAGGTTTTGTACTGTAGCTGTTGATATTTGCAATTGTGATTGATGTGGTTTCAGAGAGTACAAGAGAAGGTTTGATGAGAGAGATGTTGTATGCTGATGAGTTGGTTTTGATGAGTGAGACAATGGAGGGACTAAAGGAGAAGTTTTGGAAATGGAAGAAGGCATTTGAGAGCAAGGGTCTGAAGGGAAGTCTTGGGAAGACAAGTGATGGTGAATGGGGTGAAGGGGGAGGTGGTAGTGAGTAAGGTAGACCCATGCAGCATATGTGGAAAGAGGGTAAAAGTAAATTCAGTGTGATGTGAAATAGATCCATGGAAGATACAAAGATGAAGAGGGTGACCCCAAGCTTGGCAAGAGATTTTGTGTGTGGAAGATGCCAGAAACAAGTTGGAGGGATGGTGGAACAGGAAGAAAAGTTGTGCGATGAGGTAGAATCAATGAAGGAGTTCTCATAGCTGGGGGACACAGTAAATATGGGTGGTGGATGCGAGGCAGCTGTGACAGCTAGAGCAAGGTTTGTGTGGGTGAAGTTTTTGGAATGTGGAGAGCTTCTTCTAAGCGTGTCCACAAGTCATTAGTAATGGCTTGTAGTGGTGTCAGGATTTATCCAACTGAGTAGCTCCGGGGCCGTGTGTATCCATGATACGGACGCTCCTAACACGGCCTGCTTTTTTTTAAGACTGGGGGCGGATTGGGAACAGACAGTCAGTATTTAAACAATAGCTCGTATGCAGATTAAATCCAGAATTGAGCACCCAAATAAATCCCAGCAAGTGACCCCACCAGGATTTGAACGCGGGATTTTTGGTAACTTTGTGCCACAGGCAAGCACCCTAACCGCTAGACCACGCTCTCCCACACAGGGAGTGTAGAGCTGCTACACAGGAAAAGATTTCCTTTGAAGATGAAAGGAATGGTGTATAAGAGTTGTGTGAGATCGGTGATGCTGTATGGGAGTGAGACATGGCGTCTGAATGAAAATGAGATGGTGATTTTGAGGAGGACTGAGAGAGCAATGGTGAGAGCGATGTGTGGTGTGAAGTTGATGGATAGGAAGAAGACTGAGGACTTCATGCAGATGTTGGGTTTGGAAAAAAGTGGTGGACAGGTTGGAAAAGTATGTTGGTATGGGCACGTGCTGAGCAGGGATGATGTGCATGTTTTTAGAAGGGCTTTTCTTAGAACTGGGCCAAAATATTGTTGTTTCCTGAGTTTTTTGTGTGCATCTCTGGGGCACCCAGTTGTGATTCTCCCTTGAGGTTTTGGCCCAGTCCTGAAAAAAATGACTTAGGGCTTGAAGGTGGTTTTGCTGGTGTAACAATACTAATGTGTAAATTCTGTTGTCCTCAGAATTCTTCTCCAGTGTTCAGTATGGCAAGACTGGATGATCAGCCTGGCATACATCTATCCCAAATCAGATGATGAGAAGAAGATTACTGAGATGGTGTATTCCTTGCTGCGTATGCTGCTACATCATGCTATGAAGTATGAGTGGGGAGGATGGAGAGTATGGGTTGATACGCTCTCAATCATACATTCCAAGGTAAACCATTTCATGAGTATCTTAATAAAACTGCTTATAATTCAAGTGTGAATAAGTAATAATTATATATTATATGAAGACCTGCATATAAATGCTTTTTATGGCACAAATGCCCTGTATTAGGTTAGCTGATCTTGGGACGATTCCCAGCTCTGGATTTCAGAAAATCTTTTTTTTTTTTGCTTTTGATGAGAGTGGAAAAATTTTGAAATGGTATGCAACCATAATCCTTTTTTAAAGACCTATCTGGGTTTGGATATAAAATTTCAGGAAATTTCAATTTTTTTGAGAAAATGTCCATGGTTTTGAAATATGTATCTCCACACATAGGGGTAGAGACTCTCAGGCATTCTTAAATTGCGGTGCGCGCACCATATATGGTGCACGTCGGGGTTGCAAAATACTAAAAAAAAAGAAGAAGAAAAAAATCTCGCAAAGGTCTGATCTCGCCGACCCTTTCAAAAACCACCATTTTTTAATTTCTTGATATTGTTTTCGAAATTGACGTTAAGCCTATGGGTTGGTGAGAGTGAATGTATGTTATGTTTAGAGAAAAAAGGGATTGTTTTTAGCCTCTGCCATGTATCTATCATGTCATATCACTTTATTCTCATTCTTTAACACTTTATTCAAAATAGAAGCTATATTAGTAACATATTACTAAAATTATGATAGATTTTATCCAACGAACTACCCCCGCTTTATAAATCGATCAGTCTGTTGCTACTTTGCGCCTTCGATTGGCCCGAGCAGTGCGTATGCGTTGTGCATTCACTCGTACACGCTGTACTGTGTGATATCATTGCATATCACTTGACAAAGAACCAATGGAATTGTGTAAACAATTTCAAGTGTTTAAGAATGCTTCTTAGCGACATATATTGTTTAGCCCACAACAAGCACCAACAAATGTTGAAAAGTATATTTTAAATGGGAAAATGAGTACTTCCATTTCATGCAAATCAATGAAAAGACAACTCTTCAAAGGCCTTAAAAATACCAAAATCCAGGAACTGCCTCTGGTTCCCTCCTAGGGTTCCCCCTGGCCCCACCAGGGGCCTCAATCAGGTCCCTGGAACCTACCTGTTAATTACTGGAACTCCTAGTCCATTCAAATAAATATGTGGGAGTTGTCATTAACTATTTGAGAATGCCTGGTGTTAATTGGCCTATGCAATTGCATTGACTGTCATACACATGGACACATGGACTTACCTTATCTTCAGCATTATCACCATTAAATTACAAATTTATTACACCTTAGCCTAATAAGTATAAATATGGAGAATGTGCAAATAGTATGAGGAAATAAATTTCAAATCAGTAGTTGACAAAAGAATCTTGGACTATTCTTTCAGGTGTCTTTTGAGGATCACAAGAATGACCTCCTCAAAGCCTATGACCGCTATCAGCGTCGTCACGGCAGTGGTGGCAGCCTTGGTAGCCCTCCCAGCTTGTCTGCAGCCCTAGACCGCAATGACTTAGAAAATGCCATGCTCAGCGACAACTCCATCAGTGCCCTGGCAGCCATGACAGGAGGCTACATGGAATCTGAAGTACTCCACGACGGAGACGGCAATGTGCCAGAACTAGACCCCGACTCGCTACGCAGAAAACGCGAGATTGATGTGAGATCATTCTTGGACGGGATCATCAATGATGTGGTGAGGATTGTTGATGGTGAGGAGGAAGAACAGGAGAAAGAAGAGGCAGATGAGGAGCCAACTGGAGATGGAGGAGAAGTGAAGACGATTGAGGTGGAGACTAAAAATGTGGTGGCTGCTAGTAAGGATACCGATGAGAAGCCAGAGAGAGAACAAGATGGGAAGGAACCCGCTGAAAAGGTAAGGAGGGGTTTCTAAAGGCAACCTGTCACTTTTTCAGTATGGGTGAAACTTTTCATTCTACAAGCTTATCAAATAAGAATTTCCCAATTTCTGTAAAATTCATTCAGAGTGAACCTTCTTAACTTTCACCCACATTTAAATTAGGGCAACTCTTGATGTTTAAATTAGATAGAGGTTACTATAGCCCTTACTCTAAGCTTACACACCATGACCTAAGGGCTGGCATACAACACAAAGTGCTTACACCTCTAACAAAATCTTAATTCAAGTGAATTGGTGCTCCTTCTTTGTGTATCTACAAGTCATTGGTAATGGCTTGGGGTGGTGTCAGGATTTATCAGCTGTGTGAGGAAGCTGATCTGGGGCCGCGTGTACAGGGGTGTCTATTCTTTCCTTATTTGTCCCTGAGGTGGGGGAATAGTTTTTGTCTCTATGGTCATTTGGGGAAGAATTTGTATCTCATGGATTAAAATACTGTCAAAAGTTTTGTTTATATCCTAAGATGTAAGGTTCATTATTAGCAATAGAAATTTGATATGTCCTTATTTTGTCTCATTTCCTGTGATACATAGATACACCAAGTTACACAATAATCTTGCTATCTACAAAATCAGGTCTTATACTTATTTTTAATTCTATATTCTGCCACATAATTAAATTTAAGGAGTGTTATAATCTTACAAGTGAATAAAGAGGATACATATTTAGTTCATATTGTGTACAGTGCATACATATGTTAAGTAATGCCATTTACCATCCAACCTACAATCTTGATCATAATTGTTGGAACACTCTGGTTCCTTCCCTCTCAATTCAATGTTGCATAAGCACGATACGCTTATTCAATCTCAATGCATATTATTTCAACACTGACTTGTGAGGGGATGGGGAGGGGGAAAGAAAATTATAGTGACAATGCACTTCAAGCCTATATCCCTTGCACCCGGGGGATGGAGGTCCTCACATTGGGAGGAAGTATGGGTATGTGCTGCCTATAAGACCCTTATTTTCAGGCTCTTTTTCAGTTCCAGTGACCTCCATTTTAGGACCATTTCAGTTCCAGAGACCCTACATTTCATGTCCAAAGCCACATTCTACCAAATTTTCTTTGAAAAACCTCAAAAAGTAGCTGGAAATTGAGAGAAATCACAGCTTAGTTCTGGATACCCCATTTTTTGGGCCTCAAATCAGCTCTGGAGCCTCAATTTTTGAAATCTGGGAGGCACATACCTACCAAAAAAGTTGAGACCCTCCCCCCGGGCCCTTGCATAGCTGCCAATATTAACAAGAGTTCCAAGGACTTGTGAACAAGATTGTAGGATGGATGGGTATATGACCAATATAATCTAACACATACTGCAAATGATACATTCTACTAGTGCTGTAATCGATTGTCGCAAGTATCGATTGTCGCTACATTTTTAAAACTTTCGACATGTCGATACACAAAATGGTAGTATCGATAATAAACGACATCAAAGGCAAATGTCAAAAACGGAATACATGCTTAAAATAAGAAAAAAACCCTCTTCAATTCGACTTTAAAATGGCTTCACAATCAAAAACAACATCAGGGGTAGCATCCCAAGACCCTCCATATAATGTTGAAATTGTAGAGTTCCAGAATAAATGAGCCAAGGTTAGCGATGTCTGGGACCACTGCGGGTTTCTCAGAGAAAATGGTGCGATAAATAAGAAAGTTACCATCTGTGTAAGCATTGCAAATCCAAAATGCCCACCCTAGAGCAGCAATACTACAACGATGCAACGTCATCGGTAAAATATTTCCATAAGTTACTGTTTAACCAATCGGTAAACGTATATGATCCTGTGACCTTACTCTGACCGTAGATCTGAAACACATTGTCTTGAATATTCAGCACCTCAGTGCGCAAACAAAACTGAAAATGACGAGAACTCGTCTACTGTGCATCTCCATAACAAACCTGTACAAACCCTAAGAGAAAATCTCCAGCGGGCTAAAATGACTGGTCTTAGCTCGGCCTTGCGGGGTGTGATTATTTTATGAGCAACTTCTCTCAACAAGTTCATTCTTTCACCTCCCAAAAATTCAAAATTTGTTAGACTTTTAGTAGCGAATGTGCTTTTCCATTTACCAGAGTACATTTCAAGCAATTTTTCCAAAGGAAACCTTTGTTCGGAGTGTAGTGATGTATTGGATGGAAATGATACACGCTACAATAGTAAACCCATGGCATGATCACAAGAACTAGTATAACACTAACAGTCAGATTCCTAATTAGGGCTAGCTTTCATGCTTTGTTAGGGTGGGGGTAATTGTCTTTATAAAGGTCGCCTTAATAAAAAGTGGAATAAAAGAAAAATGTAGGGTCAGACCCAACTGCCAGCTCTCTGATTATGATCTGCAAATTCACTCTCGGACACCTGAACTTTCCGAGTAACAACCCGGAAGTTGAGAAAAAATTCCACAAAACATGAAAATGGCGACCGTTGAAGCGACAGGTTTCTTCCGTATTTGTGATTGATGTGATGGTCGATTGATTCAGTGGATATGGAATTGCCGAAAATCTCTCGCGGACTTCGGGTTTTCTAAACGCGGATTCTCCTGGGTCCTACTTGTAGTTGTACTTGTACTAACTCAAGCCTGTGTATCAAACTGTGATTATCGATAATGTTATCGACATGTCGGATGTTTGTCTTCCGACATAACGATACACAAAAAGTTTATCGATTACAGCACTACATTCTACATTATTCTTGTATTCCACTTTGATATACATTTACAATCACCATTATGAATAGAAAAGTACAGTGTAGACTCATGAGCAGGCTTGAGGCTAGTATATAATAGGCATCGCTTCACTGCTTGAGACAGCGATAATTTTCTTTTATAGTATCATTGCACTAGAAAATTGAAATATTCTCTATGTGATAAAATGCTTCTCACTGGATAAATGTTGCTGAATTGTTACACACTTTTGTACTGTCTGTATGACTACAGTGTTGCCTCTTTAGTGTCACTTGGCAAAATTTCAGCCCCGGTTCAATTTTTTAAAAAATTATTCAATGAAAACAAATATATATTACAAGAGAACAGTAAATACTGTATCAGACATCTAGTACCCTATTTTCAAAGTAACGTGTACAGTCGAATGTGTACACAATCAAAGTGTTGGCACTTAGTTTTTAAATTAGATCAAAAAGGAAACAAAATTTTGCTCTCACAAACCACTTTTGTCACAAAACCTCATCTATTCAACTTTCTTATAATCAGTCCTCCGATGAGTAGTGCCGGATATAACACACCATGTTGAACAATTTTTTTCACATGAAAATCTTTCACATAACAAAATTTGAGCTCAAATTTTTACTACACACATGGTATCGAGCCACCATACCAAGTATATATACTGGCCTTTATAGTTGGGGTAAAGTGGTCTTGTTATAATATTTTACCAGATAGATCATACTACATCAAGGTTGTTTATATACTTTATCCAAATAAGTAAAATCATACATTTGTCTCAGTATTCTTATGATGCATTGGCATATTGGGCAGAGAAATAAATCATACATTTGTCTCAGCATTCCTGTGTTGCATTGGCATATTGGGTAGAGTACTACCCTCTTGCTCATGTGCAAAGCTCGATACTGTGTGCAGTTGCACATTCTGCGATGCCCTAGCCCGTGCAGGATTCTGTTGCGTCATCGTATCCTCCGTAAGTCTGCTTACAGCGGTATCCCTCTGTTTTCGATGACTGCTGATAACGTCTGCAATTGTGTACAAGTATGGGTTGATTGCAGAGTTGATGGGCAAGATGACCGTCACTGACCATGCGAATACCGAAGGGGGCAGTGTAAGTGCCCCAATTTGGACTAAAATCCCGAGTACGATGATTGGACACCAGCAGAAGAAGTCTGTCGCAACTATAGCCGTTACCTTTATGGTCAATCTGAGTTGGTCTTTCATCTCTTGATTAAGTCCAGCTCGTTTAGAGGACTTGTAGACACTTTTTACAATTTCGACGTAACAACCAACTATGACCAAGTAGCAAATGCAGTTGAGTCCTAGAAAAATTGCTGTGGCAAAATACATGCCTGGTTGCTTGCCATGTGATACAGACTTTGCGGTTTCTCTGTCGTAGTGCTCAAAATAGCCAAAGTTGATGTTTTCTATCACTGTGTATGTCAAAAAAGTTTCAGTTTGTGTCAGTGGTAATCCAATGCACACATGAGAGTTATCATAGAAGGCGGCATTTTGTCCAGCTAAAAAAGATGGCAGAACACCGATCACGGATGCAAGTATCCAGTTCAATGTGACAACAACAGCAACCGACTTGCTTCCAAATTTGTACTTCGAGAATGGATACCTAATGCTGAGTAGGCGATCTATACTGATGAGTGTTACAAAGAAAACTGAAGCTTCACTTGATAATATTGCTAGTGCTCCAGCAATCCTGCAAGTAACACCGGTCCTCCAGCTTTCAGCTTGCATCGGGAAATATTCTCCTAAGTGAATATCGGCAAATGCAATGATTGTCATGTAGATTCCCATGAGTAAGTCAGACGCAGCAAGATTGCTAAGAAGTACAGACTGAACTTTACTTTTTTCTGCATGTTTTTTCCTCCAACACAGAACAAATGCATTCCCACCCATAGCATTCAAGCCGATCAACCACATCAGGACCATCAAAACCCTGTCTGATAATAGTCTATCACACGTCAGATATGGAGATCTTACCAATGCTGCACTGCAATCAACCTCAGCTGGTACATAACACTCACAAATCTCATGTTGGCTTACAAACAGTTGCACTCTACCATTGAGATCTGAAAAGATGTCTCTGTTGACCTCGAGCAATCTATTACCTTTAAGGTTAAGGAAACTCAAGTGTACCAAGTGGTCTATTCTGGGAATACTGTGTAATTTGTTTTCAGACAAATCCAAATCATTAAGGTTGACTGTTTCTCTGAACAAATCTGAATCGAGACTTGTTATTTTGTTGAGAGCCAAGGACAGTGTCCTTAAATTACGCAAATCTTTAAACATGTCAGGGTTCAGTTTGCTCAAATGGTTGCCATATAACAGGAGTCGATCCAAATTAAACAAACCTTGAAACAATTGAGGGGGCAAAGTAGCTAGCTGGTTTTCTTGGAGGTAGAGTCTGTTCAAATGACTTAATCCATGAAACAATTTGTTATCAAGAGTAATTAACTGATTCAAAGCTAACCATAGTATGATCAGTTTAGTTGAATTGTGAAACAAAGTATCAGGCAGTGTGACAAAGTTGTTGCTATCCAAATCTACTCTGATCAGATTATGTAAATTTTGAAACAAGCCGGTCTCCAGTGCACTCAACTGGTTGTCATGGAGATAGAGTGTTTTCAAATTGATTAGATTTTTAAACAACTGATTATCGATTTCAACCAATTTGTTGTATGCTAACCATAATAAAGTCAACTTGTTTAAATTGTGAAATAGGTGAGCACTTAGCATAGAAAGTTTGTTGCCATCTAAGTCTAGCCTGGTCAGATTGAACAAATCTTGAAATAAACTCGCATCGTCAAGAATGCTCAATTGATTTCCGTTCAAGAACAACTTTTTAAGATTATGCAACCCCTGAAATTGCTTACTGTCAATGTCTACTAACGCATTGTCTGCCAAGTGTAGGTAGGTCAATTTCTTTAAGCTATGAAATAGACTAGCATTCAACGTAACAAATTTGTTGTGAGTTAGAGTGAGCCTGGTTAGATTAGCTAAGTCTTGAAAGGAACTGTCTTCAAGTGCACTCAACTTGTTATTTTTTAGGTAAAGTTCTTTCAGATTGTTTAAACCTTGAAGCAGCTCACCTTCAAGGACCACCAGCTTATTGTCTGCTAAATCAAGTATAGATAACTTTTTCAGTGTATGAAACAAAGTAGCATTCATTGCAGTGAATTTCATACCACCTACATCTGGACTGCTCAATTTGGATGCGTTTGAAAAAGGATTAGCAGTCAGACTTACTAAATGATTTGAATTCAGGTACAATTCTTGGAGGTTCTTCAAATTGTGGAATAGACCACTGGGTAATGAGATCAGCTTGTTATTACTGAGATCCAAGATGATCAGCTCTTGCAAACTGTGAAATGAACCAGGACTCAATGTGTGCAACTGGTTATTTCCTAAAAATAATTCTTGCAGATTGGTAAGATCCTGGAAAGAATGGGGTTCAATTTGAGTAATGTTGTTGTAAGAAAGATCGAGAGTAGTTGCTAGATTTTGGTAGACAAGAAGGACTTTCTTGCTGTGGTAGATGTTGTAAGAATGGATACACTGGAATATGACTTCTCTGTAACCGAGTGTCGAAGTGCAGTTGGATGGGAAATCAAAGACACAGATAGGACTGTCTAGTGACTCGCAGGTGATAACATCAGGGTACCATTTTACATTGCAATGTGGTGGTGTTTGACTTAAGAGATCCTTACTTTGATCTGCTTCTGCACAGATTGGTGTTATTCCATCTTGAGCAGCCAGTGTTTCACTTAGCAGAAGGCTAATGTTACCGTGCAGATTGAACTGAAGGTTGTTCTGGAACAGAACGGTTGCACAGGAATGGTTACCACCATCAATGACTGCATATTTAAATTGGCATTTGGACTTGGCATCTTGGTTCTTGATATACAGAAAATAGGTTTCTGAGAAGAAGATATCTGGAATTTTGACTTGGAGAGCAGACGTAGCTGTTGTTGATACTTGCAGATTGCAGAATTGTGACTGAGTACCTTGAAATTGAATAGCTTGTTTTCCTTCAGATCTGTGATCAGTGTGAATGTCACAAGATAAATTAGTAGATGTGTTCCACAACGGTGATGCCACTAGCTCTGCAGTAACTCCATTCTGCTTTTCTATGTTGATGGTGAACACAATGAGGGCAAAACATAAGATAAATAATTGACTAAAATTGTTGGATTTGTTAGCAGACATGTTCATATGCATGTGATGTGGCTCATATGAATTTGCAATGGGTAATATTTCAGTACTGAAGTCTTTGGTAGCATGAAAAAAAATTTTGTATTATTTGCAATGGTATTTGATAAAAGATTGGTTAAAGTTCTCAACAATAACTGTTCATAATTCCAAGCTTGTGAAGTACTAATTGTTGCAGTGAGAATGTACCAGGATCCTATTCGCCATTTGTGTCACAATACATGAAAAACCTGTTAAGCAGCATTAATTTTCCTTGAGATAGCTTTTACACTTGACCACATATTTTCATCCGCACCAGAGATCCATTTATGCTTTCATCATCCTCATGTAAATTGCTGATTTTGGTTATTGTCTTGTACACAATAACCATTAGTTGATGCGCTGCATTGCCACAAATTGTTACAATTAAACAGGCTCCGATTGCCATGGGCCCAAGTGCTTGTATCAAATGAACAGATCTGGGGTGATCCGCAGAAATGTAATAAAACAAGTCAGCTGTGAGTGCAGGATTTCTCTATTTTTACAAACATCACCTCTAATGGCTGCCCAAATTGTGTGCTTCTCATACATGCGCCAAGTATCCAGAAACTGAAGAACAGTAGCGAGTAGTAGATGAAAATATGCATCCAAAGTTTTCAAATTGCTAGGAATCGAGTTTGTTCGTAGAGTGAAGGTAGATCATCCGTAATTTTGGTGCATGTTGTTTTCCTGAAGCTGCCCCTTTGTACTCTTTCAATACAATCTTGTAGTCTTTAATGACGGTTCTGTACTTGAAATTGCTTGCGTGTGGATAAAAATAAAACTCATTAAACGATGAGGGAAATCAGTCGATGAGGTGGCAGCAGACAAGTCTTGCGTACTGCTAGCATGGAATATTTTACGCTTACTTATTTAGTCTTCCCTGTGCAGGCAGTGGGCAACACATTATTTAAGAATGTGAAAATGAATAAATTGTATATTGGTCTAAATTAAGAAACAAAAATTATTTGCTAGTGAATGCACAGGAAAAGGTCAGTGAGAGTGAAAAACTAAGCATGCAGACATTTCTTTTTTTTAACTTAATCAAATTCTCTCTCTCTATTATCAAAATGAAAAAGTGCTCTCAATTTAGGGAATGTAAATGAATTTTTTGCATTTGGAGGTGTTTTTTTTAGTTTGTGATTTGCCCATCCTAAAATTAGAATAGACTATGTTCTGTTTATTTTAGTTTTTTCAGAATATTAATGTACTTTATAATTTTCTGAAGATGACTTGTGCCTTCTTGTAAGAAAAGCACCTGAATCGAATCTGTCTATATAAAGTAATAACACACACACACAAATATTGCTTTTGTGTGTCGAAATCTATAGCAATCGAGAGACCTAAATATGAGTGTTGATTAATCACAATGTCTCAAAGAATTTACTGACATTGCATTGAATTGCAGTTGAAATTGAGATAGTTCAAGGCTTTAACTCATTGGTTAGAGTTTGATTTTTAGCACTGAAATGCAGTAATTGTGCTGAACACTTAAAATGGTTGGTTATAATGTGATAAATTTAACCTGGCGATGCATTGCTGGTGTTAACTACGATGTAGGGCAGCTCAATCATGCTTTGAAAGCTTGTAATTTGTAAAATAGAATGAGGTTGTCTATGGTGGTATTCATACTTTGAAAATTAGATATATGATAGTGTAATGAATGAAAGTTCTGTTGTAAGATAGTTACCAACCCCCTGGGCACTACCTGCTTTTCTATTGGCTCTAATAATGGTGGTATGGGTTACACATAGATATAGAAGTAGTTTGGATTGGTTACTCAAGAGGCCTATCTATTTGTGTTGGTCCTGTAATGAGCCAATCAGACGCATTGTAAGCATAGGGTAAGTGTCAGTCTTACTCAATATTCAATGTATACCTATAAAACATGTTAGAAAGTAATAAAATCTAAGGAATCTAAGGGTAAGAATTTTTGGTAAAAAATTATCAACTTTGGCAACATTTTAAAATTTGTTAGCATTGATTCCTTCCCTGTCAAGACAGTGGCGTAACCAGAGGGGGTCGGGGTGGGGGTGGGGGAGCTTCCCCCCTTGCCCCCCTGAAAAATTAGTGATTTACATAGGCCATATACTATACTAACAAATTTTAATATATGCTTGCCCCCCCCCCTCCCGAAAATACATGTGCGCCCCTTGCCCCCATGAAAAAAAAAGCTGGTTACGCCACTGTGTCAAGATACAGAATTTGAATTTAATGAATCCCAAATCCTGAGAAAGTTCCTGGGGATTTTTTTTTTTCATTTAAAAAAAAATTAATTCAAGATTTATGCCAAGAAATTTGTAGGACATGTCCAAATTCTTATTCTTACAAACCAAAAATGAAAAATGTTACAACCAACTGATGTTTCCTCCAACTTGCTGGACATAATTGAAATGATAGACAACCCATTAAACAATATGTGACTGATCTACTTTTAACCAAAATGAAATTTTAATTTTATTGTTTAAAAGGATAAAAAACCAACCCTTCTATTGGTTACTTAGGAAGCTATAACTAATGGAAAAGAAATGATAAAATTCATTATTTTATATTTCACAAGACATTTTGGTTATTACATTTTGGCTGATGTTATATTACCCTCAAAATTTTGATTAAAATATTATTTTCTCAATTTTTTTTGAAAACAGATTTCTCACGGGAAAAGTACTTTGTTTATGATAAAAAAGAGAGAGCAGGAGATTCCCCAAGAGTTGTTTGTACAAGGTGCACCTGTTAGATTGCACAAGATGCACCTGTTAGATTGCACAAGAGGATTAGTGGGGAATTCCCCAAGATGTAAATTTAGAAACTGAGTCAACTTGTTTATGCTTTGAGATCAAAACATTGTAAGGTCAGGGAATTTCCCAATAAAGTTATATATGTGAAGTGATGTAATTCAGATGATGTAATTTATGTGAATTCCAATTGGTCAGCTAGTGCAAGGTTATGCTTATGCATGATTCTGTGGTAATATCTATTTTAAGACTTGGGAACTTTGTGAAGTCAGTATATAATGGAGATTTGAGTAAAGTCTCGGGGCCAGCAACCTCCAGTAACAAGTAGCTAGAAGTTATAGCTAGTTTTAATCTGCAATGAGTAGCAGACCATAAAGTACCTTGTGCCAGGATTTATAATTCCATGTGAGCAGCGTGCTATAATTATTCTACTGTCGTCTTTGAAGCCGAAAGTGCTGGGAATCAAAATAGGATTCCAAATTGTGGACAGATAGAAATCGTGGTGATTATCTTGGACTGATATACTGTGGAATATTAGTGTCGTCGAGGGACTTATCTAACCTTGTCGCCTTGAACTGCTGATCAAAAGTTATCTTCAGGACTGAGAAGATTCGCATGGAATATACCATGGATATTTATGTGAACTTATGCACTGTCATTTTGGAGTCTTCGCTGTGAGGACATATCATCGTTGAACTGCAACGCCTTCAACATAGGACACTAGAACTCTTTATAAGTATTATAATCTTAAATATTGTGTGTAATTTTATTTAATTTTGTTTTGGACATACCAAATTCTTGAACCAAATTAATCTGAGTAAAAATCATTAAATCTGTTATCAAAAAATTCAGATCACTTGTGCACAAGGCTCATTTATTTGTGTTTGAAAGGTACTTCTGACCTTTGACGTCTATGAGACGTCATAACACTGAAAAGATATATCCTTTGGCATGAGGGTTTCATATATTTTATGTTATTGCAAATAAAAAATGGGATGGTATTTGCAAGGTTATGTACTTGATGGTTCATTTGAATAAAAGTGTATAATAACTTTGTAATTTATTTTCATTCATCAGGAAACAGATGATCAGGTTCAGAAAGTAGAAACACCATCTAGTGAACAAGCAGCTGTGGTTACCAAGATGACAACAGTAGCCACCAACCAATCACAACAACCACAGTATCCCAAACGTCCCCTGTCCAGCAGCCAGTGGCAAGAACAGCAACAGCTAGCGGCCGCCGCTGCAGCTGGCAATCCGGCCAGGTTCTTTAGTCCAGGACCGCACCAGGCACCTTATCGGATACCCGAGTTCTGTTGGTCACACATGCATCAGAGGATGATGTCAGATCTGTTGTTTGCCATAGAAACAGATGTACAAGTCTGGAGAAGGTGGGTTCATGTAGGTTTGAAGGAATGTAAGAGGAGAATAGTTAACATGGTCATACGTGTTACACTTTGAGTTTACCAACATTTTGGATAGTTGCCTATTGGGTGGGGTTTGTGTACCTCTTTGCATTTGTGTTGTGTTTGGTAACCTTCAGTTTTATTGTCCCCGCCGAACGAAGTTCGGGAGGGGACTATAAAATGGGCTCCGTCCGTATGTCCGTATGTCCGTATGTCCGTATGTCCGTATGTCCGTATGTCCGTGATAAAAATGTTAACCTGAAACATTTGGGCATATCTTTTTTTCTGGATGTGCTAGAGTAGCCAAACTTTGGTATATTGTAGGAGGGGATACCCCCTACTCACAATGTAATTCATTCCCCCAGGGTCCTCCCCTGGGTCTGTCAGGGGTAGGGGAAAAAAGGTCAAGGAAAAAGGTCAATATTGCACAGAAAATGTCAACATTGTGTACAATTTATCTGGAGTTCTGTAAGGGCTACGATGATGTAACTTGGTGGAAAGAAGCAGGTTGATGAGTTCTCAACCTGATTAGATTTTGGGTGTAAAATATTCTAATGAAGTATCTAATTTGCATAATTTATGAAATTTTTCCCGCAAGGCCTGGGTACAAGTTTTCTGGAGTTCTGTAACGTGTATAATGATGTAACTTGGTGGAAGGAAGTGGGCTGAGAAGTTCTCGACCTGATTAGATTTTGGGTGAATTTTTTTTAGTTCTAGTTGTTACATGTGGGTCATTCTTTTGGGTTGCCAGCCTGTTTACATTTCTTGGAAAATGTGAAAATACGTAAAATTCAATGTTTCGCCACTTTCCAGACCCCGTATGGGTCCCAAATTTAAATTGTGATCACATGATTTTTTCAAAAATAGTGTTGCCACATTGAGTAAATTATCATATTTTTACTAAATTTAGTGAATTTTCAGGGATTTTTGCATGCTGAATTTTAAGATTTCTTGAGTCATTTTCTTGAGTAACCATTATTTTTGGCGAGCTAGTGATGGCCAAAATTAAGGGTGGACTGGTACAGTTTTAGTTGTCATTTAGTGATCGCGATATTCGGCGGGGACATATTTTACGCATCGCGTAAATACGAGTTCGCCTTGTTGCTTTACTACTACTAAATAATAATAATTGGCATTGAAAGAGTGCTTTTTGTCATAAACAACCTCAAAGCACTGTCGCTGCCTTTGTGGGCAGCCAGCTCTGCTGGAAGGACCACTTGGCATTCAAGCCTTGGACTTGTAATCTCAGGGTTGCAAATTTGAACCTTGGCTCGGCTGTTACTTCCTCTTTAATACAAGGCACTAGAGTAAATTTTGTCTACGAAATCAACCACAATGATTGACTTTCCAGACGTAAAATGTTTCTTAAAAATGTAATTGATCATACCAGCTTGGCGCGATGTAGCTTTTGGTTATACTGCCAAGTTTCCCAAAGGGAAGTTACCATAACAGAAACAGAAAAGGCTGTGCTACACATATAATGGGCTGCAAAGTACTACCGGTCACAACCCACCAAACCACAGGTGCCACAAATTCACACAGGCAGTGACTGCTCTTGTTTTTAAATGCTTACAGTGCTTCTTTTTTTCACAGGAATAGGACAATCACCAAAATTATCAAGCTTCCAAAATTGCTGTAAAAAGGAACTATCCTTTGTGGGAGGGTTCTCAGGGGGGCAAATTTGTCAAAAGTGGATTTTCTTTACTGAAATATTAACTTCTTTCAACAAAAAGCATAAAAGCCTGATTTTTTGCCTCTTTTTGGGCCTTATTTCAAATCCTCTTTCTGGGTTTTGGGGCTTTTTGAAATGGGGGGAATTCACCCCTCCCCTGGTTACGGGCCTGGGCAATGAAATGGGCCGACTTACTCTTTTTGTTTCAAAAGAGAATGATGAGACCATGCTTCTTTTAGAATTTTAGTCCATGCCAACCAGCACTAGAATGCCAATTTGACCCTTTTGTTCTTCAAAACATCTGTAAAATACGACGATTACATCCTGAATCAGTATTGTTATAATTTAAAATTACCGTAGGAGAGGGTACTGCATCTTCAAGTTCTGTATCTAATTTATCCTTCAGTATATGCAATTTCATTTAGCTTCATATATTAGGACTTTGTATGAGCTTATAATATATTACTTCATAACTGAGATGTTTCTTCAATACTTATTTAATAAAATTTATATTAAATATTGTATCTTAAACAACCGATGCTACTATTCATCTTTTATTAATTATAATAATGCTTTAGATCCTGTATTTTATCTATTATTGAATCCACTTTGCATTCTGAATTAATAAAGCTACTCCCAATTACAACATAACTTTTTTGTATATATAAATTTTCAAACAATTCATTCAAATTGTGACGTACCATTTTAACGTGAGCAGTAATTGCATGTATTATAAACTCCCATAAATTACAAGTAATTTCCTTATAACATCATGATGGGAAAGAATTCAGCCAAAATATATTGCAATTGAGATGAGAAAAATCCAAGGTATCTAATGATACCCAAATCTCAAGTTCGATAGGGTAAGTTGCAGTGTCAAGGCTAAGGATGGGTAGTAGTACCCCTTAAAATAACTGAACCTGAGGTGCGGTTTTGGAAGGGATAAAAAACAAATTTGCCAGTGTTTTAACATTTTATAACATTTTATGCAATTAAAGAGGGGGAATCAGTCCAATACCTGTAGTCTGAAATTGGACTCATATTGGTGGTACATCCCTGTATGCAAGGGCAAAATGGGTCGGTGTGCAGGGGGAAAGCTTATGGCCCCGGAAATATAACATAATAATAATAATAACAGCATTTATAAAGCGCCATCTATCTAGGCAGCCTATTCCGAGGCGCTGAAACAATAAGATACATAAACAAGCAAAAGTTACAAATTACAGAAATTACATGTACCCTGAAATATGTCAACTTGAGTAGAAAACAAAAATGAAAATGCATTATGAACATACATGAAGTGGAATCAAAGGCATCAAGTACAAAATAAATGAATACAAATTAAACATCATATGCAGACTGGAACAAATGTGTCCATGGGAAGAGAGTTCCATAATTTAGGAGCACATGAAGAAAACGCCTTATCACCAAGGGAGGATAACGTTCTAGGAGTCGTTAGCAACAGTTTATCAGAAGATCTGAGAGAGCGGCTTGGTATATATGGGGTGAGAAGTTGGCTTATATAAGATGAGCAAAGTCCATTTAGCGAGTTCCATGTGAGCAAGAGGCATTTGAATACAATCCGTTGACGGATGGTTACCAGTGAAGCTGTATAAGAGTTGGAGTTATGTGATTATATTTGCGAGTTTTGACAATACACTAGCAGCTGCATTTTGTGTCCGCTGAACTTTATCAAGGAGAGTAATTTGAAATCCATATAAAAGTGGCATTCCCATTGTCACTCGAGATGACGAGTGCATAATGAGAATTGGTGGCCATATCATCTGACACAATTTTACGCATGGAGTCTAATGTTACGTGAGTGAAAATATGCAGACTGACATACTTTCTTTACCTGTTCATCCATTGTCCTATTTTCCCAAGAATACCTCCTAAGTTCCGAGCAGAATGGGTCAGACTGAATGTTGCATTACAATTTGATAGGATTATCTTTGATTAAGGACTTTTTGCATTCGCTTAATTGAACAGACAAGTTCAGTCTTTCATCATTGAGTTAAGTCTGTTGCTGTCCATCCATGACTTGATATCCATGCCATATACTAGTGCATTTTCTGTATGTGACCTTTGACATCAGATTTGTTCTGAGCTCAGGTCAGCGTCCTTTTTCACAAATTTGGTGGTCATAGGGCATTTCTATGCAAATTGAACTCTAGATAACCTTTGAAGAGAACCTTTTGGGTCACTCTGACACCCTGCAAACAAAGGTCAGAACGGCCCTCCCCTACCTTCATGCCAAATAATCAGCCCGATATGTCAAAGCATAATGAAACGCATACCAGACAGACAGACGACAGACGTACAGACAGACAAATCTCAGGCCGTGTACATGCTAATCAACAAGCGCGAAGTTAGTGTGACTCGCCATGAATAGGTGGGTCGCGATCCCGTCCGCCATTTTATTTATCATCGCGAATGGACTATACATGTGTGTAGTACACTAAACTGGCTTTAAAAAGATAATTTTAATTACATTGTTATAATAATAATCCGTGCACTGACCGTGCAATCTGACGAAGCATAATGAGGCCTACATACGTTATAGTGACCTGACCATGCATAGTTCTATAGCAAGCTAAAGCGTCCCATTTGAGGAGGTGAAAAATATTTTGATTCCCCAGCCAATTTTCATGAGCTTTCGCCACTAATGTGGCTGCCATTTGTGCCCGAACGATGTCACATGGGCCAAAAAGACCAACAGCAGTTACAATGATCCCATTGGTAAGATTACAATCAAGGTAACTCATTGATTTTTTAGCCATCGTAGACTCGGCAATAGCAATGAAATTCGATAGAAAGCGCGATGTAAGTGGTTGTAAATTCAATGAGAACATTGTTTATTATGAATATTGGACAGACATGATTGACAAGTCTGAAGTCACCAAATGGTGATTTTGCCGAATGTTTTCCTGCGCGACTTACCACCAATTATTTATTCAAACGGGATTTTTTAAACGTTTTACATGCACAAAAAATGAAAAATATATAGAACCCATGGGAGCTGTTAATAACGCCTGATTGTGGGTTTAGGCCGCACCAGTATATGAAATAAAGTCTGCTCTAGCTTGGCTTTCGAACAGCTTCGAAGGGTCGTGCCCGTGTTGTTTACACTAGAGTTTCAATGTCACCCTAATACAGCAAAACAGACGCATCTTTACGATATACATTTTCGTGTATGGATGCGAGTAACCTTTGAAACGTTCTCACTAGTAAAGTTCCTATTATGCCTACTTTCGCCAGGATTTCCTGTTTTTCGGTCGGGTATTTTTTTTTTTGAGCTTTGCAGTGTCCCGGTAGGCAGCATGCTAATACTTCCGTTCTATCAACAAGTCGGCAAAATACTCGTTGATTAATCTTTTCAAGTTGTTGATGATAAAACTGTGTGGACGCCTGTCGAATTTAAACGATTAAAATTTTCTATCGATGTTAGGTTATCATCGATGATTACGCTCCATCTGAACATGACTAAAGTATCATGATGCAGTTCACTGAGAAAGGTGGACTTTTCAGTGATAGACCAGACCCACTGTGGTTTGTTTCTTCTTCTTCTGCCATTTTACTGATACACATCAAATTCTCAAGAATACAGAGTTGTAGTCTAAAATAGAGTACTGAAAACCTGGAGTTCAGGTATGTCTACAATATCCATCGTGTCCTACCTTGCAGTTTTAAAACATTGAAGCACGGAGGCATATGTTTTTTGTTAAATTTTGTACGTATTTATAATCATGTCACCATAACTCATTTCCTTTCTCATAGACAAGTTTTTTTATATGTTCACATCCAGAACCCTGCCAGGACTATAAAGACTATTAAGGCAGCAGAGAACACCATCTTTGTACAGAATGTGACCCAGATGGTATCCCCGATTATGGACACCCTCATCGATTCTCTGGAGGCTACTGCCTAGTTGTCCTCTGCTACGGTCCAGAAATGTAAGTAATTGTTACAACGGCTTTAAAAAATGTGTCCATGTAAGCCACTGGTTAAAGGCGCTTTTCTCCTCTCTTTACAACTTTAAATGTGATCTGCTGTATTGAAATGTATATTCGGCATCTTTGTGATTCCGTCAATTCTTAGTGCTCCAAGTGCACTGATTTCTTTGTCTTCCCTGTTAATAATAGTAATATAAAATTGATTATGTTAAGCTTAAGCAGGATTAAAATCAGTGTTCTGGCATCCCTTGCTGCTGCTTCTTCTTAGCGTATCCACAAGCCACTGACAATGGCTTGTGGTGGTGTTAGGATTTATTCAGCTGAGTAAGCTGATCCGGGACCGCATGTATCCATGGTACAGACGTTCCTAACATGGCCCGCTTTAAGGCTGGGGGTGGATTGGGAAGTCGGGTTTTCACTTGCTCATCTAGTTGTTAAGAGACTTACTTCATTTGTAATACAGTGGTCTAGGGGTCGCTTCCCCATTTGGTGTTCTTGGCTAAATAGACTATTACAATATTTTGAGTAGGTGAAGTCTATAAAAAGAAAAGGTTCTAAGACCGATAGCTGCATTCCATAGTGGTGCTCTAGGAGCACTATACATTGACAGAAACTCAAGTATGCTGTATATTATGTAAAGTCCATTGCTCTACCTCCGTGCATTGTGTCATAACCTTGATGCAGCTTTTATGCATGCATCAAGATATGCCGTCTTTGTGCGCGCGTGTAAAAACTTTGTTTGCATTAAGCTCAGCGCTTGCGGTTTTGGTGGGTGCGACCATCAATCTCGTACATGGCTGATGTCACTGCACGGAGGTGGGAAATGGAGTATAGACCTTTCCTTATAGATGTATTTGCTTTTGTGGCCAAAGTTGATTCAGAAGAAGATAATTGCTCTCAGTTTATTACGGTTGGAAAACAAAAGCAAAACAATCTATTATTGTACAAAGAAAATGGCATGTGGGAGTCCCTACACTCAAGGAGTATTGGATGTAGTATATTTCAAGGAATTTGTGATATGATGTGATAATTTAATTTTTTGCAACAAATTGAATTAGAGTGAATCATTTTTTTACAAGGGTGTCTGTTTTCACCCCAGGATTGTGGGATATTTTTTGTAGAGTTGTTTTTCTTATGATTTTGTTCAATTTTCCAAATTTGTTGTGATTTGGGGAAACCACCACTTTAAAAGAAGGGTGCTTTATTTGCCAACCCTGATATTTTTCCTATCGGTTTGGGTTGCAGCAAACAATTATTTTTTAGGGCTAAACCATCAATCTGGTTATGTATGTACAGAACAAACTATAATAATATGGGCCATGATCCATTATGATATATATTAATATCAAGTTAGCATGTGATCGTAATTGATCTGGATTCTGTTTTAGAATTTTGAATAGTTGTTATCATATATGTCCCCTAGTTTTCTATTAACTTGAATCTTGAGTCAGTCTATAAAATTAACTTTGTACATACCTCAATATTTGACTTTGAGGTTGTTGAGACATAAGTTTTTGCTTACAATTCAATTCCCCTAGCATTTTCCTTCAGCTTAGATTAATCTATAACTATTTGTCAATACAACATCATTAAGAAGCACCCATTTTCCTGCATGTCCTTGGAAAATGAAAAGAAGAGAAAAGAACTCTAACTGCTTGCAAAAGACCGGCGTGAACCAGATGTAGTTGCCTTTTATTGTTTATTTATGCAGAGTGCGCCTGAAAGTCCCCCGCCCCTGAGCTTGATAGCCCTATTACTGAGCCTGAATCCATAGTTCTGATGATGTTGTATAACAGGTCTTTCTATCTGTCAATGTTTTCGCTGTGTGCTTGTTAACAAATAAATAGTCTTGCTTTTTTGCTGATATGCATTGTGTGTGACACTGCATTTTACCTGAGGTAAACTTTCATACTTAGGATGGGTTGGGGTTGAGTTGAATTTTAATATTGGGATGGCATCTGAGGTCATGTGGCTATCATACTTTTTGGACAGGTTATGAATGAGCTCATTTACATATTTTGAATAAAAAAACGAATCCACTCTACAGACTAAATGATTACTCAATGTTTAACTTCCTAACATGGCACAGTGATAAGGACATCGAGGTGCATTGTGCTGTTGACCTTTTGACAGGTTATGAATATTAATGAGCGCATTTCGCATATTTTAAAGAAAGCACGTGATCTAGTGTATAGACAAAACTGATCTACTCATGAAACTAATATGTGGGATGGTGATTATGAAGAACATTACAAGGTCATGTACTGTATACATTTTGGACAGTTACGTTGAATATTAATGACCTCATTTGCCTATTTTTGATAAAATGTGATTAAACCACAGTTGTGGGGGCCATCTTATTGTGCACTGCATAATTCCTTGTATACTTGGCCATGTAGGAGCATCCCCTCCAACTGTTTACTTTGTTTTGGGTTTGCATTAGCTAATAAATGGATCAATCCTTCGCACTCTGGAAAAGGTCCAGCCAATGCTCTCCAAGTTAACTGTTGTGAGCTTTATGTTACAGATATAAGAATTTTCAGATTAAAGGCTGACGTGGTTATTTTTCCTGCCTGAATAGACATTTTCATTAGTTTCAAATTTGTGGTATTTTTCCCAGTTTTATGTTGTTTTACCCCAATTTTGCAACCCTCAAATTTTCTGGAAAAAGTTCATTATCATATCTGAAGTCGGGTAATCGGAATATTGACATGATGATTCCAGCATTGTTCAAGTATAAAACCAACTTGAAGAGAATGGCCGTATTCACAAAAGCGGGTTACCGTAACCGCAGGTTAAAACGGGTTTTGCACCGCACGATCATTGGTTAAATTCATGTTATTCCCTATGGGATATGTAACCCAGGGTTAAATTAACAACTGGTTTAAAGTTCACCCCACTTTGTGAATCGCCTTTGGGTTAGAGTAAAGGAGATTTTAGAATTGCATGGTCACTGCACAAAGCCATTGCATGGTGGGGAGTAGATGTCAAAATTTTAAGCACTGTTTTATGAACGAGGTTGTGTACTTTGATTTTCACCTGTGTCCTTGTTTTCAGCATGTGTGCATGCATCATGCATTTTGTTGCCAATTTTGTTCATTTCACCAACAGAGAGCAAATTGCATCAACTTGTTAGAAGCTGAGGTACTGTAGGGGAGCCTGGGCAGCAGAGGGAGGGGAGGAGGTTATTCAGCACCTTTTGATTTAAAATTAGAAAACAAAGGTATGATTTTGGGAACCGGTACTCTCTTTACGACGAATGAACCCAAGCGATACCATTATTTTAAGTCCCGTCCGAGTTTTCCACGCAAAAATAATGGTGTCGCCTTGTTCAATTCGTCGTAAGAGAGGTACCGGTTTCCCAAAATCATACGTTTTATTCTTCATATCCCTTAACAAGCTTTCCTCATTTAAGGTCTCTTTACCCCAAGTTCTCGCGATGCTTTAACGCTTAAATACAACAAGAAAGGACCTGGCCACAACCCAGTGGACAACAATCGAACAACCCTTGAACGCAATGATCATACTCAACGAGACGCATGTTGCCAGGCCGCGCGAACGTAGCAAAACGCAGTAAATGACTCGAGCGTATCAACCTCAAAATAACGTTTTCCAATACGCAGTGGCGGTGCCTCCTGGGGTTTCCATCATGCGAATTGACCCGGGCATCAGCCAATGACTTCCTTACATTTCCACCGCTGTTTAAGAATCAGTAATTTTCATCCCATTTGAGATCTGAGTGTTGAATGGAAATAGCTGTCTTTTGTGGCTTCAAATTTCATTAGGAGAATAATTTGTATGTGCTTACTTTGAAGCTCAAAGTTTTGGCAACTCAAAGTTGCAAACTGGTATCCAAGTATTCCAAAACTTAAATAGATGTATATTGACTAAGAGGTTTTGGTCTTTTAGCAAATCAGAATTGTTTTCATCTTGCCCAACTGGCAAAAGTCTACTGTTAAAACATTGAAGCATTCAATTTTTGGTGAGGCCAAATTACTAGATAATAGCTGCATCGTCTAAAACAGGTTTAAGTAATGTACTTTCCAAATAGGTTTTATTTACACAGATGGTCTTAACTTAGGCTCTTGAAGCAGAGATTCATTGACCATTGCCATAAACAATATAACATTCATTTGTCTTAGGAAATGCACTTTGTTTCAATTAGTGTCACAAGTGATCATAAAAAGTACAGATTACTGCTGTATCATTTGTGTACCCCATCCCTATACCCTAACCATACCCAACCCTCATAACTGTAACCTTCAGTTGTTACCCCAACTCTAATCTTTAACCCTAAATCAAATGCCAGTTCTTACCCTAAGACCTAATTCCTAACTTAACCCTAACCTAATCTTCCATTTTACCCTAAGACTAATTCTAACTTAACCCTAACCTATGGTTGGTGCCTGCTAAATCAGATTGATAAACTTAATTTACTCAAATGTTACAGTTATCTGTAAAGACAAAATAACTTCCATTATGAGCATAAGGTTTGGTATGTACTTAACCTTTTTCTAATCATAAAAAATCGTTTCTTGCAGCCCAGGAATATTTCAGGATATTGAAGAACAACAGATAACAAAGAAAAAAAAGCACTTTAGTTTGCTGAAGTGATAATATTTCCATGGGTTCATTTTTCGTGAAAAATAAGTATTTCCTAAATAACTGCATGTATGTATGTGTTTGGCCACTGTCCTGCTGACAGACAAGACTCTTGATAATAAAACATTAAAGGTCCATTCATACTTCACAGCAGTGAAAATAGATTGAAAACCATCTCTGGCTCAATGCAGCAGCAGCAGGGCAATGCCAATTTGAGCTGTGTTGCTGCTGGCATTGTTAAGAGATATTTTATCCATTTTCACTGAACTGCACTGCACTGAAGTATGAATGGACATTTATAGTCCACATACAAGCAATTAATCAAGCAATATACTGTTCTAAATATGCCAAATTATTTAAATCCTTACCAATATGAAATTATTAAAACTCACTCAAAAAATTTGATTATTAAAATAGGACAAATCTAGCACATCCAAACTGTGCATTGTAGGAACAAAGGAAAAAGAAATATGCACAATGGAACTAGCACCCAGTATCATGCAGTCACCAAATTCTGCACATTAGCACCATGTGTAAAATCAGCGTTGATGATGCATGACTAATACATAGATTAAATCCATTATCTCTGTCATTGTTGTCATGATTTGGTATGCTTTTTATGCCAAATTTTGAGTAAGCTACAGCTCATTTATGCCCGAAGATACCATTTTTCATTATCAGCCGTACCATGAATCATGCCGTAAAAGAAAAGAGAAATTTTGTATGATGCGTACTGAAACCCTGTTCATAAACTAGAAAAATACAGCACCCCCTGTGGAATCAAATACAAAAAAGATACAAGGTGATAATAGTTAAAGGTGGGTGCCCAATCATGGTCTGATTTTTTGATGCGATGCCATTTCCTGGACCTTAAATTTCACTATGGTTATGAGAAGAATATGAACTTTTCCTGATACCAAAATTTTTGATGAAGTAAAGGGGCGAGGTTGTCGATCGGGTTGCCCACCTTTAACTGATCCTATTTCTGTTATGAGTCTTTATCTAGGGATGTAACTGAACATTTCAAGTGAGGTCATATTTGGAATAGGTCCAAAGAACAAGTTAAAATGCCTACCTTTCCAAAAGAGGACTTTACTAATGTTTAGTTGTATCACTGTACTCACTTCACACTCTTAGGATCTAGTATCATTCCCAACTTGAATCTTTCCATATTTATTCCAAAAATGTATGCCATATTTTTTCTGCAATTGGAATAGTGTGCTGCTCTAGATTTTACTTACAAAAGTCAGAAATTTTGACAGAAGTTTCACAATAGGACATTTTGACAGGATTGCACACATAGAACTAGAGCCATTGTGCTCGAAGAGCACGAACCTAGCCGGGGGGATAAAATGACCTTTGACCCACATGTTGTGCATAACTTTGGTGAAGGGTCTCAAGCTGCTTCATATGCATGAGTCATGTGACCATGCTACCATGCAAAAATGACAGATATGATTTTTTGAAGATTTTTCACATTAAGACCGGAAGTTCCCCTTTAATGTCCTTTGACCCCCATGTTGAGCACAACTTTGGTTAAGGGTCTCAAGCTGCTTCATATGCATGAGTCACGTGACCATGCTACCTTGCCTATGTCAAATATGAATTTTTGAATTCAGACCAGAAGTGTCCCTTTAATGACCCCTTAATGACCTTCGATCAAAATTCTGGGTACACCCCTTAGGGGCCTTGGGTCAGCGGTTCTTCTGAACAAGTCTTGTGATTATAGCAATTGATTTGTGGAACAAGAAGGAATTATAGAATTTTGACGAATGCCCCTTTAATCGGCCCACATGACCTTTGACCCCAATCTGCGTACACCACATATGGGTCTTGGGTCAGTGGTTCTTCTGATAACATCTGGTGATCATGGCCCTTATTCTGTGCTAGAAGGCGGCTTTTATAGAGTTCCGTAAATTTTCAAACAATGCCCCTTTAATTGGCCCATGTGATCTTTAACCCAAATCTGTGTACACCCTATAGGGGCCTTGGGTCAGCGGTTCTTCTGAACAATTTTCGTAGCAATCGGATAAACCGTTTGGTATTAGTAGCATTTTGAATGTTGCGTCGGAAAGAAGAAGAAAGAAGAAATCGCACAAATACAAGACCTAGCCGTGCTTTGCACACGGCTAGGTAAAAATCCCACAAAGATGTTTTTATCATATGTTATGCACTAAATTAAGTTTACCCATGTGAACAATATTTAGGTGTATGTATGGCATAAAGCAACCATAGACTTTTGCAGAACACAGTGTTTTTCATCACATATGCTTTTAGTGAGAAAATTGTAGTTGTAGCAATTTTGAAACTAGGCAGTCATTACAGCATCATGGCATATGCCTTATGCATCTGGCTAAAGTTTGCTTGATTTTATCAGTATCTATAGCATTTAAATAGGGTAAAGAGTTTACAGAAATAATTTTGATTGGGCTTGTGATTGTTGAGATTGTTGACAGAATGGTTCAAAAGGATGGCAAGATATAGATTTAGAGATATAGTTAGAGGTAGAGCTGTAGATAGATATAAAGATAGAACGAGATCAGAATTTCACAAGTTTAGCTCTGTGGCATGTAAATGATCATGAAGTGTTATGATTATAGTGGAATGCTGGTGGTTGATTTGCACTTGTATGGTTAAGAGATTTGTAGCAATTTTAGAAAGAACAGAGAGTGCAAGTACCTTTTATTCATGATAATAATAATAATAATATTTGTCTCTTACTGTAGCATGAGCCGGATGTAATTGAGGCAACCCAGGGCCTCCCTCTGGATGTAGGGATCTCTTTCATCAATCGCATCATGAATCTGGTGGACGTGCTAGTGTTTGCAAGCAACCAGACGTTTGCTGAGCTGGAAGCTGAGAAGAATATGCCCAGGGGTGGGATACTGCGGCAGTGTCTACGTCTTAGTGAGTTGAAGTGAAATCAATTGTGTTGTGGATGCGTTGATACAGGGCAAACAATTCTTGGACCATGACAGTTTGGGCCTAATAATATTGTTTTGTTAAACTTAACTATACTCCATTCAGAGATGTACTTTTCCGGAAATTTCCGGATTTTTGGCCATAAATGTAGAAAAAAAAAATTCAATTTCTGAGATAAAAATGTTAATGATAAAGGTATAACTGCATCAAAAACACAAGTTTTAAGTACCAATTTATTTTGGCGAAGGGGTATTGTAAGAAAATACGTTCCCCGGAGCTTCACCGGATGCTACGCTCAAATTTGGCCTTGCCATCGGTTCAAATTTTGGATTTCCAGGAAATGGGACTACTCCTCTGTTACATCTCTGTCCATTTCCCTACCTCCATGCAGTGACATCAGCACAAAATTTGATGTTCGCACCAGTAAACCGCGCATGCTGGCTTAAAACGATAGCGTTTTACACGCGCACAGACTGCATATCTTGACGCGTGCGTAATAGCTGCGTCAAGGTAATGATATCACAGCACAGAGGTAGAGAAATGGACTATAGAACAGATTGAGCTCAAGAATCTTAAGTTTGAAAAAGAAGCCAATATTTTTTTCAAGGATTAAAAAGGTTAGAGGATGACTTCACTGCATATTTTAGGATACACAGCTTTGAAATATGTGCTCTGTCCAGGATTTTCAATAGGCAGCCTGCGGGTCAGATCTGGCCCATGAACCACAGATTGTTGGCCCTTGAACAACTTCAAACACATGTAGGTATAGAGAAACAAGGTGAGGTCAAAGCTGGGGACTTATATAAGATATATTAATTACTCCATACTTCTAGATGTAATGGGTATACGTACTTGACACAAAGCAGAGGGTCTGTGTCTGCTGCAAAAATGAAAAAAAATCCTTCCAGAACATATCGTCGTGGCCACGACATAGTGTCGAATCTGATTTTTTGGTCAAATTGAGTTAATAGTTGATTCTGGTTGCATATTATGTACTCTTTAAGTGTACTCAAAAATAAAAGTGAAATCACATCTCCTAACCAAAATAGCCGCAGTCGAATAACACCCGTTTGTATAAAACGGGTTTCACAAACAATCGAACGTATTCGATAGCTTTGCGTGTCCAAATATCTCAAGCACACATATAAATTGCGAACGAATACGTATTCGCTGGGACAACAATTGCTACTTCAGTGATCAAAATCGATAATAAGTCTGTCAAGATTTAAGGCAATCGTTGAAATTTACCTTTCTTCATGAGGGATTGGTTATGTTATTTCACATTTTAATTTTTGTGTTTTAATTATGTTACTTGTACTAATTGAAACCTACGGTCTGTCGCGGTCTGTGCGTTGTGAAAAAGAACTATCCAGGTTTTGTAGTCTTAACATTTGTACAAATAAACCAAATGTATCACTTTTAGGGGGACATAGTGACATTATCCCTCGTATTACCAAAGGAGAGGAGTTACCACCCAGGTAAACTTTCCTCCGGTGCCCAAAACGTTAAAAACTTCGTTAAGTCTTCCATATTATTTCACATCCTTCTGCTCATTTTGGCGAAACAAATATGAAGGTAGCACTGTCACCGGAGTTATTACCTCTACTACCCATTATTGAAAATGCAGCATTCTGATTGGTCAGTTTACTGCCCATTATTCTGCAATAATGAGCCGCTAATGCATTTTCTTATCATTTACTTTCATTCATTAGTATACAAAATACACATAAATTAGGCATATTACCTTAAAACCTATACAAACAAACAAACAAAATAAAATCAGACAAGTTGTTTTAGTTAATAGAATAGAAATAAAGGTTTTGTAGTATCATCTATGGGCTCATAATGTATCTTCGGGCGGAAAAATAAAAATAAGGGCGCCTTATTTAGTTTTCTCCGACCTCTGCCACATTACTCGCCCATAAAGGATGCTGCATTACCCTTTAGTTTATTATTTCATTTGTTTTAATTATTGTGCACTTTAATGGCTCTTAAAATTATATGTTGAATTAAAAACTAGTCATTTTTCATATCATTTGGGGCCAAAACCCCGATGAAAATCACATATTTCCTACTTTTTGATGCAAAGTTGTCGTCTTTTTTTTTCATTTTTATACCGTATGTGGTCTGTGGAAATGACCAATTTTGCCAACTTGTGAACTATTGACGTCATTGTACGCCATACTAGGTTGTTGGAGAAATATAAAACGGAGGACCAAAGCTACAACTGATACCAACATCGTAATCATCTATTTGCTTTTTACAAGAATAATTCTCGGGGTGTTTACCACCCCCCCTTAGTAAACCGTGTTCACGACGTGTAAACATATTGTGAAAGTTTGATTTTAGACCCCGAAGTATTCGTGGGTCTAAGTACTGGGGTTTTGAAGCCATGGTTTTGGTTACTGCGTGTTTATCTATATCGTCTTATCTTGAATTTCGCATGTTTGTTTAGATGACTTGGGAAATAATGCATCGTTTTCGTTTTGGCGACAAAGGTTGTGAAAGCCAATATTTAGGGTCTAAGCAACAATTAGTTGAATTTGTTTCGTGACGTGTCATACAGCTGCTTTTGAATTGGCATTGTAAATGGCCCATGAAAAGGCGTTGGGGGGGGGGGGGGGAAAGAGGGCAAAATCAATCACAGTAAGCCTCTGGCACTTGTCCTACATGTATGGCTGCTATAGCCTTGATGCTATGTTATAACCCTTATGTTGTGTCAATCAGTGTGCTTCAATGTTTGTTTCCACTAATTAAGGTCACTTACCTTGCAAGGTCACCATGTCTGTTGGTATTTCCCAGCTCAGCATTTAAATATGCTCTACATAGTTTTCCAACAATGGACTATATGGAACATTTCTGCACTGAGTAATTTTTTGAAAAATGGTTTATATTTCCTCAGAATATAAATTTTTTGTTTTTTGTCATGAATAAGCCCCGTGCATTCACCCAATCGAATTTGCCACTAAGTGACTGCTCAATTAATTATTCGGGTCAGTCAGATAGTATAATATCCTCTACCCCAGTAAAAATCATTTCTTTTCTCAGTTTAAAATAACTGTCTGGAATTTTCCTTGCTCCACTAACCTTTCCTGTGTGTGTGTGTTTCGTGTTGTGTGGTGTGTGTGCGTGCAGCGTGTGTGTGTGTGTGTGTGTGTGCGTGCGTGCATGTGGTGTGTCGGGTATGGGTTTCTATGTCTGTAGGCCTTCTGGTGCCCGTCTCTCTGGCTGTCATGTTTGTAGGTGTGTGTCTACATGTATGTGTGTTGTAACAAACTTTATGTCAAAAATAAGTATTACATTATAAACAATGTATTAAGTATTCAAGCTCAACGGCAAGACAAGAAACATTTGTATGTACCTAATATGTACATACGTGTCACATTGGTGTGCAGCGGTGGCTGAAAGTATTTACACGTTGTAGGTCCTGTGGATGTATTTTTCCCATCCTTTGAGGAAGGGCACCCTCACGGGTTTAAGTTTAGAATTGAATTAAAAGGCATTAAAGGTAATTCAAGAACTTCATTCCAATATCAGCCTCATAAGGTCAAAGCCTTGTTATTTCCAAATCTTTTTGGAAAAAATAAATTTTTTAATGGGAAGGATATTCTCATCCTTTGAGGAAGAGCACCCTCAAAGGTTAAGCTTACAAATTAAAGGGGCAATGCAGTTAATTAATGGAGTTCGATGAGTTTAGTTGTAGAGTTTTTTGTTAATGTTTGTGTGAAATTATGGATGAGTTCATCAATGAGTTGTTTTTTAGAGTTATGGTTGGTGAATAATATTTTTGGAAAAAAAAAGATTTTTTGATGGGAATGTACTTATGCATCATTTGAGGAAAAACACCCTCAAAGGGGCATTATGCCATTTCAAAAGTTTACGAGTTCTTATGAATTGTGTTTAGGGTGTTTTTCTGTTTTGGCGAGTTATGGATTGAGTTCATTGATGATTTATGTTAGAGTTTTTTGGTGAGTTGGGAATGGAGTTCATAACGAGTTATGTTGAGAGTTTTTAGAGTATTTTGGTCATGATGGGTTCATCGTGAGTTATGTTTGATAGTTTTTTTGATGTTTTGGCGAGTGTATAATGGAGCCCGTCAATGAGTTTTAAAAGCATTATTTGTTAGTGAGGTATGAATGGAGTTCTTTTGGATGAGTTATGTTCTAGAGTTATTTTGGTGAGTTAGGAATGAGTTATTTTGGTGAGTTAGAGTTCATCGATGAGTTAGGTTTCGAGTTTTTTTTAATTATGTTTTTGGAGAGTTATTAACTAAATATGGAGCCCATCAATGAGTTATTAGTAGAGTTATTTGTTAGTGAGGTATTGATGGAGTTCATTGATAAGTAATGTGTTAAGAGTCCTTGGGTGAGTTTATGGATGGAGTTCATCAACCTGTTTTAGAATGTTGAGGTTTTTTTTTGGTGATGTGGCATTCATGATGTAGTTATGTTTTTTAGAGTTTTGCTTTTTTTGGTTGGTGAGTTATGGATGGAGTTTCACCAATGATGAGTTGTTTTTTAGAGTTCTCTGTTGGTGAGATAGGATTAAGTTCATTGATGAGTTATGGTTAGAGTTCTTGGTGGTTCCGAAAGCCAGGGGGGGGTGACCGCCTTGTATCTTTAAAGCCATGCTTGCGCCCAAGAATCCGTTCATTCCACCATACCGTGGGTCTTAGTGCCCAAATCATTGATGCTCTCGTTCTTTGATGTTAACTTGGATATTCTGCAACTAAATACGACAGATTGCACTCATTTAAAAAACAACTCGCCTTCAGGAACAAATTTATATTTTCTTTGGAAAGTTGTTTTGTATAAGCGTTAGTCCATCTAAATTGTTTAGATATGTTTATTTTTACTATTGAGTAAATTTACCTTTTTTTACTGTTAATTTCGTTTCAAGTTTGGTATATCTTTTAAGCATGTACATTACTTTAAAAAGATGGGAACTATTTTGGAAATTTAAGAAACGAGAAAAATATGGTTGTCCATAACGTTTGTATAGACATTTTTATTTATGAACATCCCAGTTACATTTTTAAAATATTTTCTCTGAGCTCAATGTTGGAACAGTTCTATTTCTAGCCAATATTTATCGTGTGTTGGCAAATGCTACTATTTATATTAATTTTATATAACATTTTTTTTTTTTTTTTTTTTTTTTTTTTTTTTTTTTTTTTTTTTTTTAATTTTTTATGATATAATTGATGATCATGATGATCATTATTATCCTCATCATGATCATCATGATCCTCATGATCATGATGATCTTAGAGATGATGATGATGATGATTATGATGATGATATGATGATGATGATGATGATGAATCGTCGGCGCGTCGTAGTCGTCGTCAATCTCGATGTTCCTTATTTCATCGTTAATGCCGCCATCATCACCGCCATCGTTATTCTTATCATCGTTGCATCATCGGCATTATCATTTTTAAAATTAAAAACCCGTAGCGATAGTAAATCTCACATACCATCAATTAGAAATCACGGGTTTCATGCGTCGAATACGTATTCGACCTCCTTAGAACATCAGCGAAAGTCAAACATTTGGGTTTTGACACCAACTTGTCAATCACATGTCAGCTTCAGTTGCCATTTGAAATAAGAAAACAGTTTTTCTTGTATTTTAAAATACTGTCGTCAGTTAGAAACCATTCATGTCTTTAACTTACACACCACTTAAATAGCCTTTCCTCTTATTTCACATCATTTAATTCCACACCTTCATAAGTAACTGCAAACTTCCAAAAACGCCATTTCCTTCTCAGAACTAGCATTTATGCTGATTCGACGCTATGAAGAACCCACGACGATATCTGCATTGACTAGCCCCAATATGCAGAGGCAGTAAAGATTTGGGTGAAAGGCTTTTTGGCTGGATGAGGAGTGTTTCCTCTAAACTACAATCATTACTAAAGTAGAAAAAGAATAGAATGCTAGCAATCCGCAGTAGTTTTGTGGTGAAGCACCCCACTCATATCCTGAAAGTCCAGGGTTTGAATCCCAACAGAGGTAGATAGGTCCGAAGTTGGCTACTTTTTTCTTTAAAAAAATTAAAATTTGCATCTGGTAATTAAATATGAAAATTAATAGCAAAAAAATCTGAAAAAATACTACTTGTCATATGCATCTTAGTTTGTGATAGTATGAAGTACTAGGATTCATGTTACTGAGATGTCAATAATCCCCAATGTACCACCTTAAACATGATTAGTTTTATCCTGTCTGTATGTTTATAATAATAATATTGTGCCGTGTTTGGTGTTGAACCTCTTTCTACTCGGGGCCATACTTTCTTGGACATGACAAATGCGCGCGTTGCTCGTTGCACGTACTGCGTCTACGTGCAACCCGATGTGCCCTTTTTGCCGGAAAGCGGGCGTGCGTTCTAAACTGTCGCAGATCTTATGAGCCAAGTATAATTACTTTATAGAATCAATAGGCAATAGATGGTTTTTGAAAAAGACTTTCCTCTTAATTGAAATGCAGATGATACTGACATACTGCAAGAACCTCAATGTGTTGCAATAATCATTTCCATTACTTGTGTCCCCAGCGCCTTCTCTGCTATTCGTCAATGTAATTGGAGTGTCGTACAGGAACCAGGCCACTGTCGTAAGTATCCACCAAGCCATACAGCTTCCGGTATGATCACTGAACCAATCACACCAACAGGCAAGATACAGACTCTGATACAAGCCACAACATCCATCACCCAGGGTATGTATGACCATGGCTTAGGCTAGAAGGTAGATTTGGGGGAAGAGCTTGTTCTTATCAAGAGCTTACGATAAGCTGATTTTCTCATAAAATCACTAACCGTGTGTGGAAATAACATTGCGTTTATTGGATGATCTTGTGGGAAGAGCTGTTTACATACAACAAATGTGATCTTTTGATAAAATCAGCATATGTCTTGATCTCATAATATCCTCGCTCATTTCTGGATGTGGACAAAGTACTCTATTGCTAAATAAATTGGTATCAAATTTATGATTTAAATAGGCTGTTAGAAAAAAATATGAAAGATTTGATATTAGAAAAATTGCTGCATTGTTTTCTATTAGAAAAAGTGTTAATAATAGTAATTTCAGTTAACAGGTGTCAAAATTTAGAATGTACACTGTTCTGCATCGATCATGAATTTGGAAATGATTAGAGTGACAATAAAATTGAGTTAGTTTGAACAGTCAGGTTTAACAGATAAATGAAGTAGTTAAGTCAATTAGTCACCTGTCAGTCATCTATCAATTGAATCAATCATCTATCAATTCAATGAATCATTCTATCAATCCATCTTACAATCAATTTAATCAAATCAATCCAATCAATCCAGTCAATCAATTCAATCAATCAATTCAATCAATCAATCAATCAATTAAATTAATTCAATTGAATCAATCAATCATTCAATCAATTTAATAATAAAGCATGCAGAAACAGGTGGAGGTTTCACCAGCAGGATTTCTAGTCACACCAACTTAATGTTTTTACTCCTTTAGTCGCTTGCTTACTAGATCGTGTGATTGATCATAGTGTTTGCATGATGCCCTGCATGATTACTCTACGATACCTTTTCCCCCTTTACTTAACTCACATACACAAACACGTGATGAAATAAGCAAAGTACACAATTCCCACTAAAAATTTAATTTGAAGTTTATTGTATTTCAAACTTTTAATTTAGGAAATGGTGTTGGTTTCCTTGTGTTACAATTAAGCAAACTTTGTTTGTTTATTTATTGTTTCAGTTACAAATCAATCTGCATGCTCCTCTGCTTGGGTAAAGAATGAAAAGACATCACCAACAAATAATCCTCCCTCATTCTCATGCATTTTTTCTCTCTATCCTATACAGCCCACCAAATCAACATGCAAGTACTTGAAACCTTTCACTATAAACGTACCGTAAAAATTTGGGCATTGATATAACAAACCGAATTAGCTGCATGTATACACCCATGCTCAATGACATAATGTATTGAATGGCCATATTGGTATTCTGTTTCGTTTGTTGTCATTTTGTTTTGCTCTATTTATCACGCAAGTCAAGCGGGCCGCGGTACAACAGGTACAGTTGTGAAATCACCTAGCACTGGTCTCTCAACGTTACTAATCAATTCTCTTGCTATCTGCATGCACGTTTGCATTGGTCTTCCTTAATTGCTTGTATTTTACCCCTTCCTGTTCCATCTCCATTCAGCCTGTGGTTAAGAAGGTATTCACATACTGGGATCAACCTGTGTAAAGCTGTCAACCTGCAAACCAAGTACTCGTACTCAAACTTGTACTAGTACTTGTACTCGGTTTTACTCAGACATGTACTCGGTTTGTACTCACACTTGTACTCAAAATTTTTACTCAGACTTGTACTCAAAATTTGTACTCAGTCTTGTACTCAAAATTTGTACTCAGTCTTGTACTCAAAATTTGTACACAAGACTTGTACTCAAAATTTGTACTCAGTCTTGTACTCAAAATTTGTACTGAGACTTGTACTCAAAATTTTTACTCAGACTTGTACTCAAAATTTGTACACAAGACTTGTACTCAAAATTTGTACTCAGTCTTGTACTCAAAATTTGTACTCAGTCTTGTACTCAAAATTTGTACACAAGACTTGTACTCAAAATTTGTACTCAGTCTTGTACTCAAAATTTGTACTGAGACTTGTACTCAAAATTTTTACTCAGACTTGTACTCAAAATTTGTACACAGTCTTGTACTCAAAATTTGTACTCATGCTTGTATTTGTACTTGTACTTAGTACACATAATGTCACTAGTACTGGAATTAGTATTTTTTTGTATTCAAACTATAATATACATAATTGTACTTTCATAATTGTACTCGCACCTTATCCATACACATACACATACTCATGCCTGATACTCATACTTCAAAGTTGGCATTTTCTGTATTGATACTTTGATACTCATACTTAAAAACAAAAAAGTCTCAAAATTTGTGTGCCAAGTATATATTGCATGTTATCAATAGCACTAGTCACATTTGAATGTGTAATGTTTTGACATCACAAGAGTTTCAGATTTAAAGTATGTGGGAGTATAACTTTTTCTCCTTAGCACATTTTATGGAATGCACAAATCACATAGAATCATCTGATATAAACAAACCCAATATGACACAATGTTAAGCTTCAGAGTGAGCAAAAAAATAATTTCAGTATTTCACACAATTTTTAATTAAGCAGCATTATGTACTTGGTTTAGTTTACTACAACCTGGGATTAAAAATAATGGTAATCAAACCCTTCTTACCAAAGTTACAATATTTTTTCTTGATTAAACCAAAATGTTCTTTTCTCCACAGTAAATTGTAAAACTTAATAAACCAAGGACAAAATTATGTGCAAATCTATTGTGCATTGAGCCATGATTGAGTTGATTTTATAAAAGTATTGTACCATTTGTTAAACCAAAAGTTAAAGTTACTTATACAAAACTATTCTGACTGGACAGTAATATAAATGCATTGATCATTACGCTATATACTATCTAAATTTGCGAGATTTTTTAAAAGAATGAACACACCATGGCTAGAAGGCAGATGCATGAATGTTCATATTATCTTTTGAATTGAATGAAAAAGTGCCAGCAAGTTTATGCTGCTTTGAAAATAGGAATAGATAAGGCCAAAGGAATTTGTTTTTTAAGGTTTTCAAGAGATTTTGAACATTTGGTTTTTAGCATGTCAAGAAAAAAAAAGGAAAATTTGGCAAAGTGGCCCCCAAAATGCATAGCACTAAGGGTTTTGAGCCACAGGAAACTGAGGCAAACTCATCCAAACTTCAGTATTCCATGAAATAAAGTGAAACAAACGTTATAAAGAAATCGGCTGAATTTGGTTAAAAATGAAAGTAGAAGAAATGAATTCTTGGGACTGAGGTCTTATTCATCAAGTACAATTGTTACATAAATGTTATTTCAGAGGATCAATTTTATGATTTTAGTACAAGATATGTCTGTGGACAAAATTATATTGCTGAAACAAGCAAAATATCGATAAACAAGTAAGTGATAGAAAATCAGTAGCTAAGCAATGAGTGGGAGAAAAAGTGAACTTTATTGGACTAATTCAAATCTCACAACCTCTAACTGTTTGAATTGAATAAAAAGTTGTAAATTTGATGTGTAATTACGATAATTCAATAAGGTTCTGCAGGTAAGATCAGTATAAACACATTTGGGTCCCAGATGTGAATACCTTCTTATTGATATGCACCCTTTGCACTTACACCTTAATAATAATATTAACAGAGTTCAGCAGATGGTGCCATAATGCATAATATTCAAAATTCAGTTGATATTTATCTGCATTTGTACAAAACTGCTAAGCAGAGCTACCCAGCCCAGTCCTACCCCAGCCGTACCCCCAGCCATATCCCATTTCCTTCAGCCCAGATCTTGAAATACCAAACTTTGCTGCAAAGAAAATATCACAAGTATAATGCTAATATTGGTTTATTATTTTGCAAAAGAAAAAAGAAAATTTTGTTGCCAAGATTTTACTTAATTTTCTTTCTATGCTCTTTTGTTCAAGCAGAAATTTGTCATAGATTTTGTGCTCTTTTTTACTTATTTTAAGAAATATTATTTTATTGTATCATTAGCTGTTTATTAAGTATATAATTTGCATTTTATGGATTTGGCTTTTTGCATGTTACATGAGAATAATGGGCATAACCTTATCTCTGGGGAATACATAAAAAAATTACAAAAGTACTGTATGGTAGTGGTTTCACAGCCTGGAAATAACCAATGATCCCATTCCAAAATAATGGCTGCTATTGCACATCTATAAAATGTAATTTTATTTATGAGTACCATCCTACCAGAGAATGGTCAGTAACCATATGTTTCCACCAAGGGCCAGATAACAATTGTGGATAAAACTCCAGACTTGCTTTCCAGAGGATGCTGGTTCAAATCCTACTTCAACCAATTTTCTTTGCTTTGTTTATTTTGAACATGAAATGTTAAAAGCAACCAAACAATTATTTGCTGTTTGGACAAAAATATTCTGTAGTTCCACTCCCTGCACAGTAGTGAATACCACCAGAACTCAAGCATGGGTCCCATTTTGGTGATCTTCCAAGACGTCTTCCAAGTGACCTTGTAGTTAAGTAAAGATACAATGGATTCTTCAGTTACTGCTCAATTTTTGATGCAATTGCAGATAAATATCTCCTCAAGGTGTACTGAATGATACTTAGTAATAGGACATTTCATAAGATGATTTTGTTTCTTAAAGAATTTCTTTTTGAAAGTGTGATCATTTTTTGGTGATGGACTATGATGGTTTGTACTACTCTTCATCTTAGGAATCATTTGGGTTATAGCATGACAGTTTGAGCTTCATTTGGACTGCCTTATAACTGCATTTACATTAGATGCATTTTGTTCTTATGACAAAGAAATGCAGTTGGTTTTAAGCATGCCTTTGAGACCAGTTCTTGATTGATTTATTTTTTCCATGCTAGGTGCTATCTGGATGTCTACAGGTTCTGTTACAGAGAGTTTGATTTATTTTTTTAGAGTAGAATCAGAAATAGGTTTTCTTGACATGTTCGCATTGTTGTAATGTTGAAATAAATGTGCAGATGTCATAAATTAAACAAATCAATGATACATTTTACATCATTTTTAAAGAACCTGTATATTGACATGATGTAGTTATATTATGAAACATTTCTTTTTTTACAAGTTCAGAATGTTCTGCATAAAAGGATCATTCATCAGTTTTAACAAGTGAGCCTACAAACTGAATGCTAGGAGGACAAGAAGAAACAAATGTATCATTATGCTGTTTGAAATATATTAAGTGACAATCAAAGGTTTTCCTAGAATTACAATGCTCTTACCTTCAGGGTTCAAAAGTTTGAATATAGGTACACATTAATTAAAACTAAGCTTAATTGAATAGAATATTTAAAACCTCAGAAGTTTCATTTAAATGAATGATACTTAACCAGTTTACTGAGAAATGAGCATTTTGATTTCTGTGTATCACTAATGGAACTCAGATTCTCGCAAGGGTTATTGTTTTTGTATGTATAGGTTAATTTCCCCAGATAATTTAAGTAAAAATATAAGAAAACAATTTCTGTCAGTAGCAGCATTGGTGAATGGCATGATCATGTTAGTTATTAATTGCTAACAAGAAACTAAACTGTTAATCAAGTACATGTAGGTAACTTGTATGATCATGGAGTGGTTAACACATTATTGTGAGCCCTAAATTATTGTATAAATCAACAGTGATTTAACCTTTTTGGTGCAGTTTATATCTGTCATTTTGAATGTGTGTGGTTCACTTTTCATTGATTCGCTGGAAGTTAAATGCAGATTCAAAAACCACCTCAAGACAAGACAAGAGAGCATTAGCTGTTACTAGAGGGTATTTTGAACCAATCCCATAATGCATTGTAATGTGCCTATCGATACTAAACACATGTCAGTACTTAGGGGTAAAAATATTCTAACAGTTTAAAAACTATAAGACATTTCATGATTTTGCTATAAATTACCCTAAGTACTAGTGCTTTGTGGGCTAAAATCATTGTAAATGTCAGGGGTGTATGTGTTTAGAATAGGATTTTTGGGGGATCACATGACCTTATTGAGGATAAATTTCAATAAACTGGTGCATTGTGGGATGTTGTCAATACACCCTTTGAGCTGCTACTGTCACTGCTGCCACCACTAACGCTGACAAAAAAGTGGTCATCACATAATAGAGATGTTTTGCAAGCTTGCATGCAAATGTAAATCAGTGACTTTATCGTCATCGATACCTTTCAGGTCTCATATTCCTGACACTGCTCACTTCATCGTTATTCCATTTTCTGAGCAAGAAACTATGCCTGAAAATTCCTCCTATTTCTTAATGTTTGCGGGCGAGTTGCCAAACATCTCTCGTTTCATTGCACACATTGCGCACAGCATCATTATCTTCCAAGCACCAGCGTAAGAGTGATGGATTCAACATGGCACTCGGTGAAAGGACCCAGTCGTAAGGAAGAGTAAAAATTCAAGACGGCATTTATAAATTGCACCAAAAGAAGTCAAACGTGTATTTAAGAAATTAAACCGGCAAAATAAGTTGAAGTAGTTGGTTTTGTTTTTTGTTAACACTTAGTGCAGAGATTGGTTTGCAACTGACATATAGGTCAACTAATATTGTAATAACTGCAGATTGTTTTAACATTCACACTACCACCCTTATTCTGATTTCTAGGTCCGAATATCCACATTAAGACACTGTTTATGAGTAGACAAACTGAGGTATTCATATTTTGGGTTGCAAATGAAGCCTTGTATTATGATGATGATGATGATGATGGTGATCACAGGGAAATTAGCAGTGGTATGCTCTACCAACTGATTAATATTGTGTTCTGAATCTGATCATGGACCTTGAATGATGATATTGCAATATACTGATATAATAGTCCCATAATAGGGAATAAAGCATAAGGCAGTTATTTGATAGATATATTATGCCTATCCATAGAGAACGCCCTTATGCTTTATTCTGTAATATGGGGCTATATCAGGATTTTGCTGATGATATTCACGTTAACTGTCATTAGCATAACATCATGTTCACTGGCACATCATAAATTCTGTGGTGTTATGTTCAAATCAGTGAGAGGAGAGAAATGATTTGTAAGGACAACTGAAACGAAGCGTTCTTTTGAATATCTTCATCTGTATCTTTATCTTCATCATCTACATCTTCATCTTCTTGATTTTCATTTTCACTTTCACTTTCGCTTTCACCTTCATCTTCACCATCTTCATCTTCATTTTTCATCTTCCATCTTCATCTTCCATCTTCATCTTCCATCTTCATCTTCCATTTTCATCTTCCATTTTCATCTTCCATCTTCATCATCTTCATCTTGATCTTCATCATCTTCATCCCCATCTTCATCATCATCTTCATTGTCATCTTCAAGATGACTAGCTTTTGTATGTCAGACTCATTTATGGAAATTTGTTATTACATATTTTGAAGCTACAATTGAAACTAAAGATAATGATCAAATTTTTGCTCCCAATCACCCTGGATTTAAAAAAAAGCTAGTTTCAGTTCCTAAAAATCACTTTTATCAAATTGGGCAGCACATGTTTGAGTACACTCTGTTGTGAATCATCTATCATCATTTAAGGGCCAGCACACCCATTATACCACCATCACCAACACAACATTATGTGTCAGTTCTTTCACTCCAAATGCTACTGTAGTGTACAAGGCATAAATTGATCAAATACATGGACCCAAATTTACACATTTTGAGCATTTTTGTAATTTTTTTCTTGAATGCCTTGAGTTCTAAGGGAATAAGGTGTCAAATTAAGCCTTTGTGTCAAAGTTTGGGATAATACCATTGAAGAGAAATATGTATTGTTATAAAAAAACACTCCCCTCTAATAAATCCCCCCCACTTCTTTTTTGGACCAAATGTTCTTAAAAAAAATAGATTAAAAATTTGGTCTAGGCATGGGTCAACCCCCCCCCCCCCAAAAAAATAAATATTCCCCCAAAATGAGCTAAAATTTAGTATTTTCTGTAAAAAGCACCGAAAATTGATAAAGAAAACAAACAATTGTGGAAAATTAATTTTAATTTTTGGATCAAAATTAAGACCATTGGTATATAATGAGTTACTTGGAAAATTTGTATAAGTATTAGTGCCACTTGCAGAGGCACATCCTCACTGTATCAAACTTCATTTACCACCTTGGATGATAAGCCTGTTTGAAAGTTAGATTTTACAATTGTTACAAAAGCTTTTGTTGAGCGTACCATTTCTAAATGTTGTCATCTTTAAAACATTTTACATTAGCATTTCTGAGTAAGAATTGAAGAATAAATGGATAACTTCCAACTCCAGCTGCATAATAAACAGCAAAGGTGAATGGAGCAGTACTTTATAACAAATAGACCTTACATAGTTTAAAAGTAGTTACTTTTTTTTAGATTCACTGCAATATACTGGAAGTTTTGCTGGTTTCTAAAAGAGAGTGGACTTATGTAACAAGGATAAACTCTTGGGGATTGTTCATGACTTATCCCTAGAGTTTCTCCCTATTAAAGGAGTGCAAGTTCACCAGAAACCACCAAAAATTTACAATGCATTAGGGTGGATGTAAACAAAATGGTTATTTTCAAGGATAATGCAGTGAGTAAACCTGGTGTTTTTTGCTCTGTTGTGCAATAACTAGTCATTACAAAACATCATGCATTACTTGGGTAACAAGCATTATTAATAGAAAGGCATGTGCTACAATTAGTCAAATACTGGAACTTGTTGACTAAATCATTGGAATGCTTCATCCAGCACAATTGTATGTTAATCCAACACATTTAGTTGACTGTGTCATCCAACATTGTTAATGTTTCATCCAACGCTGTTGGATAACTACAGGCATTTTGAAGGTGTCACATGGAATGTGGTAAGAATATAGAAAGTGGGCACAGCTGTTTGAAAGTCTCATTTATTATAACAAAACCAGAATAAAACAAAAATTATCAATGGTGACCCACTTTTGACAACTAAATTGGGAGTATTTATACCACTGACTTCATCCTGTGTAAATTTACAAAATTTTATTACGGGCAAATATATGATTTTTCTTAGAGGGTGGTATAACATACAAATCATGACCTTTGTAGGCCTATATGGCAAGATTCCCACACTACATTTGTCTGATTTTTGGAGAGGTAATAGCTCTTGCATGTCCCTACTTATTATCAGTTGTCAAACCTGTGTCGCCACTGCTTAAAATTGCTCTAAAAATAAGAGACAATTTGCTCAGGGTCAAACAGCTGTGTGGGTTCCAGTATTTGATTTCATGTTGAATATTCATACCTATTGAGCAATTGCTGAGAAAATGGTCTTCAGAGCTGTTGTATACAAGGATGTATTACTTTAAGAATTATTTTGTATAAGCAAGAAGGGTTACTAAAAATAGGGACTGTAGATAATTTTATAACTAATAGAACATTGTCTTTAGAGGCTGTTTGGTTTGAGCATTTAAACCATTTCTTATTCAAATCATCAGTTGATGTGACACCATGTTTGTTTTGACCAACATTATAATACTGCATTGTTAGGCTATGTTGTGTAGGACTTGGAATGGGTTTAATCCAATCTAATATTGACTGTGTGTGTTTCCCTCCGCATATTTGTGTACAGAACATTGTAGACCATCTAGGGAGTCCCATGAACCCTGTTAAGGATGTTGGCCGGTTGCTTCAAGACATGGACATTCACAGACTAAGAGCAGTCGTATACCGAGATGTAGTAAGTAATCATGAGGGTAAACACCCAAATCTACTTGTACTTCTCTATAAAACTACAGTGCTTTCTTTGGAAATTAGGGCATGATTCTAACAAAGAAATGTTCCCTTAAAGGAACAAACCTGTAAGTCATAAGTATAAGTTTGGTTCATATTTAGTTTGACAGTGACATCATGATGGTCTCTGGATCTGCGAAGTATTTCATGCATCAACTTCATTTATATGATTTATAGATGCATAATGTAAAATTGCTGAGATGTCATGTCAACTCAAGATGGAACAGGCTATTTTACTAGAATCTGAGCACTTTCCTCCATCACTAACATAATCAGGAAATTGGCAGTGTTAAAAAACAAACAAACAAACAAACAAACAATAGAGGGTATGCAATAGATAAAGGCAGCCATTGGTCACTCTACACACATTCCAGGATTACAATGCAGACACCTGTAGATGGACACTGTAGCTGTCAGAATCTAACAGTGTTTTTATTGTGCTTCCTGAAATTTTACAGTGAGCGGTACACATGTACATGTTTTCTGTTTTCTTAAGTAGACCTTGAATTTGTGTGATATTCAAATAATTTTTTGCCAGCAGAGTAGTACTGCTTGAACTTCTATTTTATAATAACTAACAAGTAACTCACACTTTCTCTGTGCCTATTTAGGAGGAAAGCAAGCAAGCCCAATTTCTGGCACTGGCCATCGTCTATTTCATCTCAGTCCTCATGGTCGCCCGTTACCGAGATATCCTTGACTCGGAAAGCTCCAGCAGCACCCCGTCGCGCGAGAACTCCGTCCGTGGTGGTGTGCGTGGCAGCAGCGCCAGCCTTACATCCAGCAAACAATCACTGGCGTCAGAAGCGCCCTCGGAGAGCAAAGGTACGCAGACATTGAAGAGTAGGCTAGCTAAGCAGCCAATCAAAGAAGAGGTGACCTGTGATCCAGGCCCATCCATGCCCAAGGCTAAGGATGGATTGAGTCAAGAGTCGACTCAAGGAGTGGTGGAGGACAAGCCATCGCAGCTGATAAAGGTATGTGTGCTGCTTTGGCTGTGCTTGGTATGAATACATACCTTTAAGTGTCCTTTGGTGACCTTGAGTTGGTCAATCTCCACCACTTTCCTTGCACATCAAATGTTGTAGTATGTGATATTGATGCTGGATTTTTACAAGAACACCATACATAACAACCCTAAGGCTAAGCAGAAGCAGGGTCAACGCTTGGTTTAACTTGGACTGGTTGTTAGTAACCTGTGATCCATTTATGAAACTCTTCATAAACCCCACCATGTGTATTGACTCATGATGTGTATGACCTACATAATAGAACTTTTTATACTATTTGCACACATTGGTTTTCAATAAATTTGTCATGACATTAGACATACATAGTATGCATATAGATTTATGACTGCATTTTACAAACAGACCCCTGCTCTGTTTATCTTATCCTCTTGAGCAACTTCAAACTGAAGTCATCTATTGGGTTGTGAGAAGTAATATCATGTATAGGCCCCTAGGGAGCTTGGTCCTCTGTCCTTCCTATTTTGAATCTGAGAAAACTCTGAATTTGGATGTTTTACTGCTTCAATGCTGCGCTATCATTTTGTTGAATTAAGAACGAGTGTGTTTCAATGTGTGTGTGTGTAAACAGCACTCAAATCCTCTAATTCAAAATATCCAGTTTACATTACAAAGGAACTTGCTATCTGTAGAATTCCATTTTATGTAACTAAGATATGCTTCTTACTATTGTTAGATGTAAAAATATGTATCTTAATAAATTAAAATAATTTTGGTTGCCCTATTTGGTACACACAAAGACTACATTAATTTGTTATGCACAAAATTTGTTATGTATTCATAGGTAAAGGTAAAAAATATCCACAGAACCCTTCTGAGTTGTATATATCAAAATCTCATGATACCAATTTATTTGCTACAGCTGTTTCAGGTCCAAGTCCAGATAAGGAAGGCCAGCCATCACAACCAACAACAGAAGAGAAGGAAGCTCCAAAGGATAAAGGAGAAAAAGAAGCAGATGGCAAGGAAAAAGAAGAAGAATCTGAGACACCCTCAGCCAACCAAGAAGAAGCTGTAAAAGAAGAGGAAAAGGAGGGAGGAGAGAAAGAAGAGGAGCAGGAAGATGCTGCAAAGGAGGCAGATAAAGATGAGGAAGAGGGCACCAAAGTTGAAGCAGTGGAGATTGAGGTTGATGAGGATGGAGAAGAGAAATCCAAGGACACTGATAAAGAGAAATCAGCGGAAGAGGAGAGTAAAGAGAAAGAGGCTAGGACTGAAGGTGAAAAAGAGGTGGTTGAAAATGGTGAAGATGCCTCTGCTGAAAGCAAAGACGATTCCGAAAGCAAAGAAGAGGAGCCGACTAAACAAGATGCAAAAGAAGATGGGGAGGCAGGAGGTGATAACCAGAAGACGGTGCAGATGAACGGCACAGGTAACCTGCCAACTGATTCAACACCAGGAGCTGCCCAACCAAGCCCATCAGAAGCGGGTGGCAAGGCAACCAAGAAAGATGACTTGGCAATGGCATCAGCCTCCATATCATCTATGGTGATGCAGTCAGAGAAAGTTGGTCAGTATACTATGTTAAATTATGTAAGGTGTGTGAGTTGTAGAATTATTGTGTAATGGTATACTTTTATTTTGAGCTCCGTCCGTATGTCTGTGAGAAAATGTTAACCATGGAATTTCTAAAATGTTAACCCTGGAATTTCTGTGATAAAAATGTTAACCTTATCTGTCCGGAGTTGAACGAAGGGGAGTGGTCTGGTGTAGTTTAAGTTATCACTTCTTAGTGATCGCAACTTTTGCGGGGACATATTTTCCGCATTGCGTAAATACGAGTTAACCTTCTGGGCACTACTGGCAGATTTGAATGGTTATATATAAGCTTAGACAATCTAATTTAGCTAATCAGAAACATGGTAAGAAAAGCTTAAAGTGACAGGAGATTTTTTTGAGGATGCGAATATCTCTCAATTTGCACTTCATCGGTTGTAGAACACCTATTGTGAAAGTTCCAAAGGTTTATTGGACAAACAAAAAAGAAAACCAAAAGCTATGTTTTGAACTTGCCTGCTGTAGTAATCGTCCCTGTAGAAAGCATGCTTTTTTTCTGTCATGTAAGACAGAAAAAAATAAATCATCATGTTCATGATCTTATTTACGACCTTTAGAAAACCGGGCTTATGCTTATGCAGATGCAGATGCGGTGATGCAGTGAGCGCGCCCATGCCCAGCTGCTGTTCTTGAATGTGACCGATATCGAACGATACGAGTGAACTTTGAATTCATGCGGTCACATTTCCGAACACACCTGGGCATGGGCACGCTCACTGCATCACCGCATCTGCATAAGCATAAGCCTGGTTTTCTAAAGGTCGTAACTACATAAAGACGGCATATTCGGCTTATTCACTTCAGGTGTGATCTAATTCATTGGTTAGCATTCCGAATATGCAAAAAATGGGTTTGAAAAAAATTAGGGTGCTTTATTCTGGAAATTACACCATCAAAATTGAGATTTTTGGTATCAGAAGAAAGTTAATATTTATCTCATTACCCAGTGAAATTTAAAGCCCAGGAAGTGTTTCTTTTCATGTTATGAACAAAAACATCTCCAAATGTGGTCGACCACACTAATTAACACAAACTGTCCCAAGGGCAAATTTAGTATTATTTTTTGCTTCTATTCAAACGGCTGGACCGATTTAACTCAAATATTTTTAATCAGATGTTTTTGACGATATGCTTTAATGTGAGAGAGAAAACATTAAAATTCAGACCATGATCGGGTCACCTACCTTTTAAAGGTGCATACGGATATAAATAAGGTCTGTTTTGATTAGTTGCTCAGAAGTTGTATCATGTAATGAGCCAATCAGAGATGCTGTAAGAAAGCTGGTAGACTTCAGGGGTTTAACCATCAAATTGAGCAAAACCATGATGAAGAAGTGAATGCATGTTTGCTAAAAAAATCATCGCTATCCACACAAAGATGGAAATTGCCCTCTGACAAGTTTACTAAATTGATCTTAAAATTGGTTTACTCTAGACAAAGTTCCTCTTCAAACCTGGCCATGGACAGCCACATCCGATGAAATTGACAAGAAGAAAAGTAACGGATCTACATCAGACGAGGGTGCACCGACAACCAATGAGATGCCATCGTCTAATCAACATGTGCCTCCATCCCTTTCTGAGGGAGCTGTTCCCAAAGCAGGTAAAATAAGAAATGCATGCTTAAACAGCACTATAAAAAGATTAGCAAAACCAACTGGCATTTTAATTTTAAACTAAGAAAAAGTTAGTGACCATTAGTCAATTCATTAGTCATTCTTGCTCAGTACTTGGATATGAGTAATATGGTCTTTTTAAGTAAGTTTATGTTGTATATAATCCTCTCCGCCACTTAGAAGACCAATATAAAGCAAGGATAAGATATTCAAGATGTGTTTCTACCATAAGCTCTAAACCCACATGTTGGTCTGCAGAAAAAACCAACAACTCCTGATTCCTTGTTAGTTTAAAACATCTTAACCTGGGGTAAGCATAGGAAGACTTCATTTGCAAAATGGAAAAAAAAACCCAATAAGCTATTTTCAAAAATTATGATAAGTCCACCAACATATTGTACATAATGTTAGTTTTAAATTAATTTACATTCTCATTATTTTCTTTGCATTTGACTCTTTTTGGTGCCAGTATCTCAATTTGGGAAAATGTACCAAATGTACCATTGATTGAAACCAGTTCATGGAGGTGTACTTATATCTGATTGACTGCTATTATACACAGTGAAGGTGTCCCACCCAATTGAAGCATATAATTGTCAATGTTTCATAGGAAAAACGATTGCTAACATTTCCAAAATGTCATTTGAATGCAATATACCATTTAAATGTAAGCAGTATTTGTGTGTATTAAAATAGCCCATAGCCAACTCTACAAACAATTTCTGGTAACTATAAATAACCCTAAGTTTAGCTTGTAGGATCATGATAGTTCTTTAATCAGCCAATGTATTTTGCATATGAGAAAAAGACAAGGTTTCCAAGGACATCAAAACTTCAGTTTTGATTGTGTGAGTGGTGGGGGCCAAATTAAGGATTGGATAGTGCCACTTTATTGTAAAAACAATTCTTTACTAAAATATTACAATGTATTCCATTTTGGTCAAAGGGAAAATGGAAATATCAATGGTATTTTATAAAAAATAATATGATTTTTGGGATTGTGCAGATGAGATAGATAACATGTTTTGATACTGTTTTCCTTTGTAATTGCTTTAAAAATTGTCATTTTGCACAATTTCACTTTGAAATTTGTTCACTACTACAACAATAGAAAATAAAGAGAGACTGAGTTAGCGTATGATTTTTACCCAACAGGTCGTCCAGCGGCTTTAGAGCTTCTTGAGAACTCAACACTGAAGCAGGCTCCAGAAGCCGTAGGAGAGGTGGTCACAGTAGAAGACCGTCTGACAAAGGCTTTGGAAACGGCAGCTCCTCTACTGAGGGAAATCTTTCTAGATTTTGCACCTTTTCTGTCCAAAACCCTGCTGGGAAGCCATGGACAAGAGCTGGCTCATAGAAGGTAAAGAATTGAAGCGATTTAACAGCACATTTTTTTAAGCTTATTGAGATTTTTGTGCAATTGCATTGATTATGGCTAGTAACTATACCCGTAAAGCTCAAACTTGTGTATGTTTATTTCAAAAGACGGAATTAAGAATCAAGTATCCAGATTTTAATTACAAAATTCCTTCTTTTATGACAATACCCTTTTGACATTGCCATTCGCAGGATGGTTTACTAGTACAATTTACGAACACAACAGTGCAAAAATCTCAAATTTTGAAAATTTGGGGCACTCATTAAAAATGTGCTGTTATTGCACATTAAACATAACACGGATGCTTTATATGGGTCCGCAGCATAACAGCACTTGGATGCCCCATTATAATAATAACCATTTTTTTTTAGCGCTATCCCGTGAACAGGCTCAAAGCACAGTTGACAATATTACTACGCCGCCTTTAAGAAATAGTCACAGCATTTCGCTTCATCTACAATCCGTCGAAAAATATTGGTACACTTGAGCAAATATATTGGAACCATTCCATGTTCACAATGAGATCGAATTTGGGTAGGTCATTGTTCTTTGAAAGCAGAGGTCTTCCCCTTTACCAAATTCCTTCCCACCCCCTCATCAATGTTGGGGGACCTGGCATGGCGCTGGACAACATGACTCGGCTCAACATTGAATTGGGGAGAGGGGGTCAATATTTCCCTAAATCGACAAAGTGTACCAAACTTTTTTCCATGGATTGTATGGGGGGTGGGGGTCTGTTCAAAGACATGCCTTGCAAGCACACAAGCCTATCATCACTTAGATTTAATATCTCCCCATAACAGCTCCCAGATTTCGCTTGGTTGACGAGTTAATTGAGATTAAAGGGATTAGCAGTGATTTGCTTATCCTAAACATCGAAAAATATCATCCTATTCATATTTTAACATTTTTTTACTGGAATGGATATGCTAACGAACCTGGAAGTTGTTTGGCTTGAAATCTTGTGTATTAAAGACAAGGCAGTACTTTTCATCTGAATTCTGTATTTCTATACTTGCTTATCAAAATTCCGACTTTTGATAAAAAAGCCGTTCCTGGTGAATATCACAGATTTTCAGCATGATATTGGATGCATGTGCACCATGATCAATGCGGGTTGACCTCAAACACAAGCATCATTGATCTTTGTTTATTCTGTACTGGTATAAACCGCAATCCAGCTGTTTAGTGTGGCAGATTTTTGAGACGCCGTCGCTGTATGTCTATATTTGTGGGTAGGATGGTATGACAAATTTTCCCCTCAAATACTTCATTTTTTCACTATTTCGTGGTTTGTTTTCTACTTAGAGCAGTTATATGGAATTGTACCACTTATCCCTGATTTATAAGTTAAAAAATGCATTTCCGCATTTTTTTTCGATTTTCTCGCATTATCGCTGCTAATCCCTTTCAGTAGCTTGCCCAGGACACAAACTCGTTGACCACAGTGGGGCTCGAACCTCACGATTTTAACGGTCTAATGACCGAGTCCTGCAATTTTCACTAGACCACACATGTTCTCATTATTCAATCTAGCTTTAGGTGTGTTTTATACAAGTTGACCTTTATGCACCAGCTTGGAACTTCACCTGAAAAAGTGCTGCATTGATTTCTGATTTCAAGATGACCAAATTCGTGATGTTATTTGCAAATTTATTCATTTCTAACTTTTAAATACTGTACATTTTTTGGGGGGTTAGGTTTGTTTACTCACATCTTGACAGAGGGGTTTTTTGCCTGGTATACACAACATTATAACCAAATACCACTGACTCTTATATGTCCCCAGCAGTAGCAGAATGGGATGTTCCATTGCCGTATGTAGTTTTAGTGTGTTGCATAGAAACTTAATACAAATTTACCCACTATTGGACCCCGCTTGGTTACAGGGGATGGAAATTCACTTACCAAATGCCGAAGTGATTTCAATATGGACAGATACTTTACTTCATTTGCATAATTGTTCATTTCTACCCTTTAAAAACTTGACATAATGTTTTGGATTGTTTACTCATCATAACCGCTCCCCAGATTTTGCTTGGGTCTATGAGGGGCATTGAGATTAAGTATCGTCAATGGATCCAAATGAATTAATTCTACCGTCCCGTCTCTCTATTTAGAACTATTTTCTCAAAGATCATTTAAAAGATCAGTGATTGCCTCTCAATGGACCACACATCACCAATAACAATTTACAAGACCCTCATCAGTCTGCTTACAGACCAAAACATGGTACAGAAGAAACTGCATTACTAAAGGTAAAAAATGATCTACTTTGTGCTCTGGATGATCATAAAGCTACTTGTTTGGTGGGTTATTGGATCTAAGCTCTGCCTTTGACACCATCGACTATAATATCATGCTTGAAAGACTGTCTCAAACATTCAATATCACTGGCACTGCTCTTACCTGGATATCATCATACCTGCATGGTCGCACAAACCATGTTCTAATATCAGGAAACAACTCTGATGAGCACACAATGGACTTTGGACTTCCTCAAGGGTCAGTAATGGGTCCTGGGCTATTCTCAAAATATACATATCCTGTTGGCAAAATTATAAATCAGTTTGGTCTACAATATCACCTATACGCCTACGATACACAAATATAACACTTTATTTAATCCAAGGGTTCCGGGTGACACTGTGGTGGCTTTGTTCAAACTTAAAAGATGCATTGAAAGTGTTAAGGTATGGATGAATCAAATAAACTCAAACTAAATGAAGCAAAAACCGAATTCTTCATTGCTGGATCAAAGAACACATTGAAACTCATTGGTGATATATCCCTTGATATTTGTGGAACTACCATAACACCATCAGAACCAGTGCGGAATCTCGGAGTATACTTTGACTCTACCATGACAATGTCAAATCATGTCACATCTGTCTGTCGCTCTCTTAACTTTCATCTCAGGAACATAGGGAGGATCCGGAAAAACATAGACAACGATACTTGTAGCCATGCTGTTAGATCACTCATAACCTCACAATTGGATTATTCCAACTCACTTCTTTATGGCATTTCATCCACGGACATTCATAAACTACAAAAATACAGAACCGGTCTGCGCGGCTGATTTTTTAAAGCAGGTTACCGTGAACATACAACCCCACTCATCAACGAATTGCACTGGCTACCTGTAAAGGAAAGAATCACATACAAGATTCTTTTACTTATTTATAAATCACTCAATGACCTAGCACCTGCTTATCTGAGGAATCTCCTCCATTTGTTTAGACCATCAGTTGGCACTACATATCTCCGTTCACACAAAGGACATGTCCCCAGACTTACTTGTAATAGAACTTATACTGCAGCAGGTGACAAAGCCTTTGCAAACAGTGCACCAACACTTTGGAACCACTTGCCTCAATCACTCAGACAATCTAGTAGTATTCAAGTTTTTAAGAACAATCTCAAACATATCTGTATCCTAATGTATGAATTTCCACCTTTTCCCTGTTATTTATTGTTTCTTTCTGCTTTTCTGACTGTTAAGCGCTTTGTTCAGTAATGTAAAAGCGCTATATAAATGCTTATGTTATGTTATGTATGCCTAGGTGCACAAACACGTTGACCACAGTGGGGCTCAAACTCACGATTTTTAATGCTCTAATGATCGCGAGTCCTGCACATTTCTACTGGCCAAACACTTGCTCGCCTATATTTTATTATTCTAAGTTCACTGATGAACAAGATTCCCCATTTGGGAGGTTTCCTTCTACCTGTATTATTCCTTCAGTGATATACAAAACAACTCTGCACAAGGTGACTGGTTAGCACAAGCAGAAAGCGGTGATAAAAAATACCCACAATTTTCAGAAATACGTCACATCTGCAGAGTTCACTGTTCTTTCAAATATTTCTGTTATGGACTCTATATACAAATCAATGCACAACACAAAAATATCCTGCGCATGCACAATTACTTTGAATTAGTGTGAAAATAGTGGTTTTTGCATGTCAGGGGGACAATCTAAATTTCACCATTTTCTGATACTCCTTGATGTATAACCCAGAGGGTGTATTGAATCAATCCCACAATGCACCAGTTTTGGGAAATTTCACCTCAATAGGGTCATGTGATCTCACCAAATCCTATTCTTAACACATAAAAACCCTGACTTTTCCCCCTAATTTTTCCCCCCAGTGTTAGTACTTAGGGAATTTTTAGCATTGATCATGAAATGTTTTGTGGTCTTCTAGCTTCTTGTACACTTTTTATACCTAAGTACTGACATGAGTTTTGTACAGTACAGTATAGGCAAATTGCAATGCATTATGGGATTGGTTCAAAACACCCTCTGATGTAAACCCTTCCATGAGAGTTTTTTGCAGAAGGGATTCAGCTGCTCATTTATAAAGTAACTCTTCAGAAAGGTGAAAGGTCACAAAATTAACATTTTTCTGCCTTGAAATTGAACCAAAAGATCAATCATTTTATAATGCAAACAATCAGTCTCTTACACCAGCATGAAAGTACACGCTGTGTTATCCTTGATTTCCTGCATTTTATGGAAGTTGAAGTGTGTTGCTTTGATGGAATTTCTAAGTGCACGTTAGGTAATTTTACCACTGCGAGAAATTTGCAAAGTAACATTAGCTGCTTGCGGTGTAGATTTTATTCATGTCATTGGCTTATTCATAGGATTATATGATAATTAGCCAGTCAGAGACATGTTAAAAAAACTTAAAGGTGGATACATATGGAAAGCCCATGTATATACACTAGCTTAAAGGGGGATGACCCGATTTAAGTTTATAAATTTTCATCTTGATAAAATGGCCTTCACCCAAAAATCACATCTGTTAAGTTTCGCGCCAATATTTCAACCGGTTTTGTAGTGAGAGCTAAAAACGTGATTTTGTAATCCCCATAGAGTACTCTGTGAAATTGATATTAGTTGACCAAAATGAGACATATTTTCCCTCATCAAGCATCCTTTAGCCCTAAGATTTCACAGGGTAAGTGAGAAAAATAATAGCTTTCTTCTGATACCAAAATTTGACCACTTCCGGTAAAATCGGGGGTCCCTGGACCCGAGGCTATTAGCAATCGGACCATGGACCTTTAAGTAGAAGAATCTCCTCTCTCTGATTTAGAAAGCTATCTTTAAAAGGTGACATGCCGTTATGAAAATTGTGCCCCCAAAAGTGCATGCACTCGGGTGCGTTGGAAGTTGGTGCTTGACCTGTGTACTTTTATGGGGGTAAATGATTCAGCAATTAAAAACAACCAGATGTGATCGGCGTGAATCATTCTTCGCCAACCTGACAACTTTGATGAGAAAATAGGACAATGTTACAATAACATTATCACCCCATTTTGTACTCTAGGTTAGAGATTGTCTAGGTGCTCAGACCCAACAATTGGTAAAGCTGTGGTGCTAAAAATTGGCTTCTGGTTTTAGGGTCCGGGATTATGTGCAGCTGTAACTAGGATATATCACATTTTCACATATTGAAAATTCGGCAGCCATTATATGGCGTGCACCGATATGACTACCCCACAGTGTCCTTTACACCTGGTGAAGTGAGACAAGCAAGATAATTTCTTGCCAAGGACACAACATGATTCCCTGCATTGAGGGCTCGAACTCACAATTTAAACCAATCTGTTAGGGGCCAACCATTAACAGAATAAAATAAACGCACACATACCATAATCTAATTATTGATGAGGTTAACTAGTCAGCCCCTAGCCGCTTCTACTTAAACTATCTAATCATGAGTCCTGCACTTTTCTGCTGCCGACACATGCTCGTTCGCTAAGCGCTGGTATCAAAATCCAATCCACCTTAAATCAACTTAGGTTTTTTGTATTTGCAAAATGCATGTAACAAACTCTCTACCTTCCAGTGTAATTTCGAGTTGTGTGATGTTGACTCCAATATTTAATTGGAATATTAAATGGGTTAAATTGCTCTTGTACTTGCATCACTTGCACCGTCCACTTCATGATAATAATACATATCCTGTGAGCCTCATGTCTGCAGTATTAATACTAACTACCCACTTCCTGAATTTTTCCAGGGAGGGGAATCCACAGCCCAGTGTCTCCTTGTTGGATATTATTGCAAGATCCAGTAGTCTCGGGTACCTTTGCAAAGTTTGATCACAAACATAGATGCATTGTGAGTTCTGGTACCCCATTATACACAAGTTATTCCCATGAATCCTAAAGAACGATTGAAGAATAGTTAAGAGGGTATTACTCAAGCATAGCTGTTTGGGCATTCCTGAAGAACACTTCCTCAGGACCAAGCAAAATAACCTGATATGGAAAATACTGAAAAAAACAAACCAACCAGCGATGACCACTAATTAACCTCTTTCATATACCCATTATAATCTGGAGAAGTCGCCACTTCATGCGAGGCGGCATTCCCAAACATTTTAATTGACCACTCCCATTGTACTAAAACTCCATTTAAGAAAGCATAGTTGTGACTGGCTCCAATAGAGTTACAAACTCCCGTTTTAGTGCTAGACGTAGGGCAGTTATGAAGGCAAGTGTGACCTTGATCAAGCCGTGGTGAAATTGTTGAAATTTCTCACTAATTGGTAAAGTAATTGAAATTGAGATGGTCCTTGCGAATGCCATGTGCACAGCCTAAATCATTACACTGAACTGATTTCCTTTACACCAATGTTGACTGAAAAGTATCATTTCCCTTCTGAGAGTGGAAATGCCCCAAATTACGCATCATTACACCCCTAAAAAGAGATGGCCTGACCAGTGACCCCCTGTCACACCCTGTCGACCTTAGCTCTTCTTCAATTCCGTTTTGGCTGTTATTCAAAACGGACGCGGTTCCGCAGCTCTGCAATCTTCAGCCAAATTAACTGAGATGTTTGTTACTGGAACTATTTCGTCTCATTCGGAATACTCCTACTACTATACCATATCTATCTGTAATATCTACTGGATTATAAACTGGATTTATAACGCTCATTTGACGGAATAAAACGGAAAGACTTTTACGCCGCGTAGGCTCTTATTTTAGTATCCTTTTTTGGTCCCAGCCAGTGCGGTCATGTGATCGTGTGCGGGAAACAAGGTAAACAAGCAGCCATTGACGCACGTGTTGCAGCTTTGACTGCCTTTTACTATGTGTTAGGTGAGTTTTGTTACTGTCTTTGTTAGCGGACTTGCTTGCTAACAATTCTATGGTTTTAGTGGGGGGGGGGGGGGGTAATTTTTTTAAGGGGGGGGGGGGGGGGGTGTGTTAATTTTTATTATATGCTGTGTGGTATACTTATAGCCCTAAGATTTCACAGGGTAAGTGAGAAAAATAATAGCTTTCTTCTGATACCAAAATTTGACCACTTCCGGTAAAATCGGGGGTCCCTGGACCCGAGGCTATTAGCAATCGGACCATGGACCTTTAAGTAGAGAATCTCTCTCTCTGATGTTAAGAAAATCTTATTCTTTAAAGTGACATGCCGTGATGAAATTGCCCCCAAAAGTGCATCACTCGGGTGCGTTGGAAGTTGGTGCTTGACCTGTGTACTTTTATGGGGTAAATGATTCAGCAATTAAAAACAACAAAGATGTGATGGCGTGAATCATTCTCCAACCTGACAACTTTGAGGAGAAAATAGGACAATGTTACAATAACGTTATCACCCCATTTTGTACTCTTATGTTATAGAGAGGTGTCTAGCTGCTCAGACCCCAAGAGATTGGTAAAGATGTAGTGCTAAATTGGCTTCTGGTTTTAGTTGTCCGGGATTAATAATGACCATTTAAGTGAAGCTCTCACTAGGATATATCACATTTTCAGATATAGAGAATTTGGCAGCCAATTATGGCACGCACAATATGACTACCCCTAACAGCGTCCCATTTACACCTGGGTGACGTGAGACAAGCAAGATAAAGTATCTTGCCCAAGGACACAACATGTTGACCTCATTGAGGCTCAAACTCACAATTTAAACCCAAGCTGTTAGGGGCCAACCATTAACAGAATAAAACACACACATACCATAATCTAATTGATTGATGAGATTAACTGGTCGGCCCCTAGCCGCTTCTATTTAAACTTTCTAATCATAAATCGTGCACTTTTCTGATGGACGACACATGCTCTTTCGCTAAGCTGGTAGCAAAATCCACCTTAAATAAACTTAGGTTTTTTGTATTTGGCAAAATGCATGTAACAAAATTCTACCTTCAAGTGTAATTCAGAGTGTCTGATGTTGAATCACAATATTTAATTGGAATATTAAATGGGTTAAAATTGTCTTGTACTTTGCATCACTTGTGACCTTCCACTTCATTGATAATAATACATATCCTGTGAGCTTCATGTCTGCAGTAATTATACTACCTACTTCCTGATTTTCCAAGGGAGGGAAATCCCCAACCCAAGTGTCTCCTTGATGGATATTATTGCAAGATCCAGGAGTCACAGGTACCTTTGCAAAGTTTGTTCACCACCTTAGATCATTGTGATTTCTGGTACCCAGTATACACAGGTTAGGCCATTAAATCCTAAAGCAGATGTAGTAATAGTTAAGAGGATAATTACTCAAGCATTGCTGTTTGGGCACCCCGAGGGACACTCCCTCAGGACCAAAGCAAATAACTCTGATTGAAAATAACTGAAAAAAAACAACAACCAGCGATGACTAAGTAATTAACCTCTTTCATAATACCCATTATAATAATGGAGAAGTCGACACTTCATGCGAGGTGGCATTCCCAAACATTTTAATTGACCAATCATTGTACGAATCATTTAAGAAAGTATAGTTGTGACTGGCTCCAAATAGAGTTACAAACTCCCGTTTTAGTGCTGACGTAGGGCAGTTATGAAGCAAGTGTGACCTTGAGCAAAGCCGTGGTGAAATTTGGTGAAATTTCTCACTAATTGGTAAAAAAGTAATTGAAATTGGAATATGGTCCTTGCGAATGCCATGTGCACTCCTATTATGTTGGATTATAAGTGGAATTATGACAGTGATGCAAACAATTTTGGCTACATCGTGACATCACATGCTATAATCCTGAGCTGTTCTGTATGTTCATGTCATAAAGTACAACCTGTAAATGAGATGACTGACTACATCAGTAATTATTGATTCCGATAAGGCACTATTATAAGTTGGGCAGTAAGTCTGAATTAGCTCCTGGGGCTAGCTACCACGCCTGCCTGGGCTACCCCTTCATATCTACAATTCAATGACTCAATCCCTATCGTAGCACGTTCAAGGCCACCTTTCTCCTACCATACCTGTTTTAATCTACATCTGGGGGACATTCTCAGTTGGTCATTCCATTCTTGCTCAGTTAAAGTGCCATTTACAGGGCTTCATTTGCTGAAACTCCATCTCAATTGGACTTGCCATTCCACAGATAAGGTAATGCTGGTGTCACTCAGAAGAGTGAAATACAAGGAAGGTGAACATTAAAATGGACTATATCTCAAAATCAATATTAGCAATAAACAAGTCATTTAGCATAATCATATAACCTATTATCCATGATCCTGAACAATGTTGGCAATTAGTCATCAGCGAGCTAGTAGTATGTAGTTATTTGTAAAGTGTGAAAAAGGTTGAGTCAAGCCAATTTTGATTTTGACTCTAACCCTAACGTTATTATAGCATGTATGTTGACATTTGTGTGCTGACTGCTTCTGACATATTAAGTTCATTCAGTAGCCAGTAGACTTGAATGAATGGGACCTATATAGAAATACATCTGTTGCCCTTCTATTTGTGACTGCTGAAAATACCAGCTTGTCTCACTTGCTCATTGGCTTGCAATCAAGATCTTATAGAATAACAAGTAAAATGGTATTACACGGTCAATACTTAAGTATTTTAGCTCATCCTAAGCCAAAAAAGGATAAGTACACAGGATAGTAGTAGTAGTAGTAATAGTACCCAAACAGCCATTGTATAACTCAATGCTGCCAGTGTGTTTCGTAGCATTCTCCCTGAATAGCTATTACATTAAACACGGCCTCCATTGTGTGTTTCATATAGCATTCTACCCATCCATTCATAACATTTTTGTTTCAGACAATTTCTCAAAATTTACAAATGTTGTGGAGAATCTTTCTATCTAGTAAAAAAGTAGTCAACTTACCAAGCTACCTCATGTACTGGCAAATATTTGTCTAGTTGGGATGCGATGGATAGAAATTGCAAAATAAAATAAGTTCATTCCACTTCATTAGAAGCTTGGCAGATTCGGTGGTTTTTCCATTTGGGAACGGTATGTCTGCAGACATTCACATTCTTCATGTGTCATTGGAGAGTGAATTTTACACGCAGTTCGTTTCCATTTTTGTAACTTTTTATCGCTATTTGTGCAGCCAAGAAATTTAATTTTTTTTCCTGAGCCGCCCATGATGATATACAAATGGATAACAGTGAAATAGTGTTGATTTTTGCCGTCAGAACTGATCAAAATTATCGCTTCTTTGTGGTAACACGTACAACGTAAACGCGGTGTATAACGAGAAATGCAAAAGATGCCCCCCAGTCATGGCGGATGGTGAGTGCGCCGCCCACGGCGTAGGGGCGAGAATAGTTGCCATCGGATTCGTGTATAACACGATATTGCCCATAGCACAAAGGCTCCATTGCGTGGTTTTTGAAAGCATTATTCTTGGACTGCTTTTAAAAATGCAAGGCTCCACAAGGTGTTTCAAAGAATTTTACTTGGTCAGTCATTACATAACACAAAGACCGTACAGTGTTTTTTTTTTTTTTTTTTTTTTGTGTGCTGACTGCTTCTGACATATTAAGTTCATTCAGTAGCCAGTAGACTTGAATGAATGGGACCTATATAGAAATACATCTGTTGCCCTTCTATTTGTGACTGCTGAAAATACCAGCTTGTCTCGGTTGCTCATTGGCTTGCAATCAAGATCTTATAGAATAACAAGTAAAATGGTATTACACGGTCAATACTTAAGTATTTTAGCTCATCCTAAGCCAAAAAAGGATAAGTACACAGGATAGTAGTAGTAGTAGTAATAGTACCCAAACAGCCATTGTATAACTCAATGCTGCCAGTGTGTTTCGTAGCATTCTCCCTGAATAGCTATTACATTAAACAAGGCCTCCATTGTGTGTTTCATATAGCATTCTACCCATCCATTCATAACATTTTTGTTTCAGACAATTTCTCAAAATTTACAAATGTTGCAGTCAAGATCTTATAGAATAACAAGTAAAATGGTATTACACCTTCGTGCTTCAAAGCATTCTACCATTACATAGCACGGCATACTCATGTTTCACGACCAACTATTTACCCGCCTAACAGAATAAACTGATAAAGCTATACTTTTGTGCGTGAATGTTTTGGCGGAAAAAAAGTGGGCCGTATAACACGATATTGCCCATAGCACAAAGGCTCCATTGCGTGGTTTTTCAAAGCATTATTCTTGGACTGCTTTTAAAAATGCAAGGCTCCACAAGGTGTTTCAAAGAATTTTACTTGGTCAGTCATTACATAACACAAAGACCGTACAGTGTTTTCGAAAGCATTCAACTTAGACTGCTATTACATATGACATAGCCCAACTAAAAAAATGGACAGCTATTAACCTTTTTGAAGCATGGCTGTCACAATAGGAGATGGTGTAGTTCAATTTGGGTATAGAAGAGAGGGCATGGTTCAATTTGGGTAAAACCCTGGAAGTAGTAGTAGTAGTAAAACCAAAGTTTTAAATCCGGTTTTTGTCCCCGCTAACAGAGTGGCCGGATTCACCTCACATTCACAGCAATACTGCTGTGTGAGGATTTATTGGAGCAAAAGATAATTGACCAGATGCTTTTCCTGACCTCTATGTGCTGGATGGCTGCCATTAGCTCTCCAGAGCCGATGCCCTTGTAGGTAGATCTTCTTTTTAGTTCTACCAGGGTAGCCAGCTACCCTCCTATATGAAGAATATGCAATCATGTGTACAGTGTATATATCAAAGTCCAAGTGTCTTATTACATAACACAAAGGCCCACAGTGTGTTTCAACCTATTTTTTCTGGACAGCTGTTACACAACACAGTGCGCAAGCAGTGTGTGTCAAAGCATTAACAGATGCCATGGCTGTCACATAATGAACTTTTAATAGACAGTTACAGGTGTTGTGCGGTCAAAATTTGAATACATTTTTAAACTTTAGGATGACTTTCACATTAGATTCACACCTTTTCTTGTGAAGGTGCTTGTTTCGATCATTTTTGGGACCCCCTTGATTTATCCGGAAGTAGTATCAATTTTGATGTCAGGTGATAGGCTGTATTTTTCTCATTGTTGTCCTGAAATTTTAACTTTCAAATCCATTTCTCCCCAAGATACTGTCAAAAAACTACCATTATAATGGCAAACCATCAATATTAGCACAGTAGTGACTAGGGCATTACACTATGCATTATTGTGTCTAGCATCAAACTGCAAGCTTGTTTCCCACGATACTCAGCCGGTGGACAGTGTATATAAATGCCAGGCTCTCATATCAAGTAGAAAACACGATAGACAAAAATCGTAAATAAATCACTGCAGTTTTTGATCAAATTAAGCAAAACCATAGGAATTAGGTTGTTTTGTGCATCTGCCTTGTACAAAATCACATCACAAGCAGAAAAAGTACCATTTAAAAAAAAAAAGGGAAAAAGATTGAAAAGATGATGTCACAAGAAACTTAAGTTATTACAGTAAAGCTATCCAACCTGTTCATTGCTTGTTTCCCCGCATATTCTCTCCTTGGGGTTATTCCACTTGATCCGGGACCTCACCCAAATCCTTGGGAATCCCAATTCCCCAAGGAGAGATCCGCCCATCCCCGGCCAACCCTCGATAACCCCCAAGCATACACACCGCATGTCGCTCATCTTCAATCCCCGGCAATTTATTAGTTGCCGTTTGGCTCCCTAGACATATCATTTTTCACACCTACACACCTAATTAAGAAGATTTTTTCTTGCTGGTTGTTGTGAAACATCTGCGTGAGTGCGTGAGATATGGGAAATAGCAGGTGTCAGATTGGGATTCCAGTTTTTATTGACAAACTTGGCAGCGTCTCCCAGCCAGTGCAACAGGCTGGGAGAGTGTATGTGTGTAAACAATATATGGGTTAGACTTAACATAAATTTTGTATTCATATGTAGAATGATTTACTGAATGTGCTTTTTGTGGTTGGTAGGATCAAAATCTGGTGAAAAATAATAAACAGTTGTTAGCATAACAATTCCCAATAAATTGGCACACATAAAATATCCATGTAAATACAAAGTGTTACACATAATGTTGGTTGTGTTGCACAAACAAAAATAAAGTGATGAATCTCCTCAGTATCTGTCTTCATATTTCCAGCTTTACCAGTCCACTTATGCCCTCCGTTCCAGCTTATCCATCAAATTTCTTGTTCCTCATTCAAATAAACAATCTGGTGGTCATGTCTTGTCAATTACTTGCCCTCATCTTTGGAACGACTTGCCCTCTGCTATTCGTGACCTTGATAGTGTCTCGGTTTTTAAAAGCCATTTAAAGTCTGATCTTTATTCTAGCCTCTATTTTTTTCCTTTTCCAGTGCCTTGCTTACTTTTGTAAAAAGCACTTTATAAATCTCATTATTATTATTAAATGTGTTTTTTGGGTTTGGTAAATTATAATCTGGCTGTGCACGCACAAAAATTAAGGGATAAAAGAAACGAGAGTGTAAATTAATTAATTGGAAAAAGAAAATACTGTATGATGTTGTTTGAGCTAGAAATAAAACACAAATTTCATTGTTGATGGTTTTTCACTTTAAATAGCATGCTTGTTGACACATTTTGACTGGGAAATTGTAATTTGTTGTGGTACCATATAAGCAGAATGTACCAAATAACAACATCAAAAAATTCACTAAAATGCCCTTTGGGGAAAAAGTGTAAAAAAGTGTAGCTGTCTACAGATAGCTATGTTATTATTATTATTATTACAAAACATTTGATATGGCGCTCTACAGAAGAACACAACGCCTAACAATAAATGAATAAATGACAAAGTTTAACCTATAAGTACGTTAAGTGCAGGCAGCTGCAGGAGTACAATGAAGAAAAAACCAGTATACAAAGCAGCAATATATACCAAAAACAATAGATGCAATTAAGGAAATAAATGAGTCTTGAGTGCACCTTTGAAGACCGCGACGGACATCGCTTCACGGATACCAACCGGGAGCTGGTTCCAAAGTTTAGGACCCATGACTTGGAAGGATTTGTCACCAGCCTTACGTTTTGAGCGAGGGACCACAAGTCTGGTGGTATCCATGGAGGAGCGGAGTCGATCGCGGTTCATCAACATTGCTTTGAAATGTAGCATATTGTACAAAGTAAAGAAATCATTCAAGTAGCATGGGGCTTCACCATGCACTGATTTAAAAACCTAGAACATAAGTTTGTATACAATCCTTTCCTTTACAGGCAGCCAGTGTAATGTACACAGGAGGTAAGAAGAGCTCTGGTCTCCGTCGCAAGAAAACACCAAACGCGCTGCTTTATTCCGGAGACGCTGTAGGCGCTTAAGATCGCTCTCTTTATTAGCCCATATAATAATGATTGGCATAATCTATGCGAGACAAGACCAAAGCTCTTACTGCATGGTGACAGGCGTCCTGAGTAATAAACCTCCGCATAGTGGGCAGTCCACTCATTATAATGCGTGCCGGTTCAAAAATCTTGAAAATTGGCAAAAGGGTGGGGGTGGGTGGGGTTGACATTTTTCCACTAAAAAGGGTGGACTTGTTATAAAGCGTGGAGACGAAATATAAAGGGTGGCGGTAAAATTCCTGTAAACAATTGAAAACGTAATACTATAACACTTCCTTCACCTTGCTCACATAAATGTGTCTATCGCTTCCCTGGCCAGCTCGCTCGATTTGCCAACAGGAGCTCATGAAGCATGTTTATGTCTCATCGGGCGGGAGCTCCAATCAGCATCAGTTTTAGATTATTGTTTTATCGGTGATTGGTCAATCGTTTATTTTACTAAAAATAGCTTGGGTCCTCCCCCTGTTTTGTGAATGAAAATAGCTTTCGTAAATGATTGCACGATCGGAAACTTCCAATGATTTCCGGGAATGATTTTTAGCAAGTCTCAGTCTAAAATGGCGGCGCCTGTCGTCTCTGTGAAAACAACGGGAGTTGGGATCGCGTGATTTTTGGCAAAGAAGATTCAGATTCTGATGCAGAATTTGAGGGATTTGATGCAGATGAGATTGATGAAAGAAAAAAAAAGCTGATATGGGTCTGAAAATGACTTTGATATTGGAGCTGATCATTTACCAAATTGCGTATCGTGCCCAGTCATGCCAGTCTGAGACCGAGCCTTGACTGGCTAGGCTAGCCTACCTGATTTTTTCACTGGCTGTTGTAATCAAAGAAGAAATATCAGTAGCTTCGCCACAATGCCAATTGCTTACAGTGGAGTTTTTGTACAGGTAGTCAGTGAATCGTTAGAGATAAACACTCTTAAAATGCAGTTTTGATCAGTACTGTCAATTTAGCCATGTTTCATCACTAACGTTCACATCAGTACCTGTACAAAAACATCCATTGGAAGCAATGCCATTTGGGACGCTACTGAGAATCTCTCTTGTTGTAACATAACCCCCAACATTTGTTCAAAGCATTCAGTATTGTGTACTGTGTGCTAATTTGGATATAATCTGGCCAACAAAAAAATAAATTATATAATATGATATAGACAATTGTCACCTTTTATAATCAAGCACATGTTTGCAATTTCTGTGATGGAAGTTTTATGTACTGTTTTCCATTACTGGTAATCACAAATTTTGCTTGCGAATGGTAAATAGGGTGGGGGTCCGAAATTTTCAGTATAAAGGGTGTCTCAGTAAAAGGGTGGGGGTCAAAATAAAAAGGGTGGGGGTCAAACCCCACTGCCCACTATGCTCCGAATACGCCAAATTACAATGTGGAAGTTAACAACTCTTTACAAATGCTATTACTTGATCAGACATACTTAATATGGAATCAAACATGACGCCCAAGTTCTTAACACAAGATGATGCAGGAAGACGGACTTCAAACCTTATTACAATAAGGTTTGAAAGTTATGAGGGTGCTAAATTTTGAATGCGCTATTTAAAAAAAAAACCTTTTGTATGGTCTAACCAGTTGAGATTTGGATAATATACTAAATATATGCATAATTAATAAACTTATTTAATTGAAAGTTGTTTTGTTGATAATATAAAATGGTGTTTTATCTTTTGTTTTGTGACATAAATTGTATCATTTGTGAGACTGTATACGTCTAGAACATTAAATAATGATCCACTTTGTTAAATAATGCTCCATTTTCAAATGAAACTGCAATTAGGCTAATAACACCACAATATAATCTACTTCCAACAGGTCTTATCAGCATGAAGTCTTCAAACTCCGTCATCGAACTGGTCATGATGCTGTGCTCGCAAGAATGGCAGAACTCAATCCAAAAGCATGCCGGGCTTGCATTTATAGAGCTGGTCAATGAGGGGCGCTTGTACTCGCATGCGACAAGAGATCATCTGCTAAGGAGCTAATGAAGTCAGGAGTTATATAGTTAGGCCGACATAGAGCAGAGGAATGTGCAGATACATGCTGAAATTGAGGTAAAATAGTGTTTTTTTTGTATTTTTAAAAAAGAATTGGAGCAGACGCATTTCCTGAGGGATTTGTCAACCATTCGTCTTTTGTCGGTGGGTGTGAGTGTGTGTGTGTGTAAAAAATCTTACCTTAGCTTTGCTTAACCCTAGTCATATTCTTGAATGAAACAATGTCTTGTAACAACACCCGTACCTCTTGGCCATATATATTTTTCTAAAACCAGGTTCTCCAATCAAATTGGCTTTTAGGCCCTGAGGGATTAAAAGATTATCTACAGGGCTCGTACGGTCCTTGAAGGTCCATGAAAGTCCTGGAATTTCAAAATCCTTTTTCCAGACCTCGAAAACCCTGGAAATTCACAAATGGTCCTTGAAAGTCCTTGAAAATTGCAGTCAATGTGTAATATTGATTTTTGATTAAAATGAATATCATGGCAAACCAAAAAGTAAGAATTTTTAATCATCCATTAGCGACAATCAACGGCAATGGGAATTTAAGAATATATTTATTTAACCCCTATGCTGCTATTACAGGCTGTAACGATTACTGAACGTGTCATAAATGCAAAAGATCACGCCCGGCGCCCATTTTGGGTGTGTTTTTGTCTTAGTCGGTGTATTGAGAGAAGTTAATGTTCTCTTTAAAAACGCAACTAATTGCGCACATATGCCTACTAGTACGGATTTATCGTGTTCCGTACGGAAAATGAAGCGAAATACGGACGGACGTTTTCCCAAAAAAAAAAAAATATGGAAAATGGTCGCGTCACTAAAATAAAAATAAAGTGTATAAAGTAAGAAAATAAGTAAATATAGAAAAATAAAGTTAAGGAAAGAGCGCAATGTCTTTTCAAAACAAATAAAAGAACATAGATTTGGAAAAATTTTCAATTTATAAAGTCCGTTTAAATGGTTTCTGACATCGTTTTTCTCCCGACTTTCGGAAGGTTTACCCACATTAATATCTTGATTTAACCATTTAACTGCTGTATGCTAAATGTCTTCTGAAGGTATTTTAGTCTACTATTCAACTGCAGTGGTGTAAAGGGGTAGACCTACGAACAATGTATTGTTATAGTGGTTTTGTTTTCAAGTTTAGAACCTTTGAAAGTTTTAGACTCATTTTTCATGCACTTATATTAAAAAAATACTCCATATGGACTTAGTTCCTGCTGACAGTTCCTTAATTAAATGGGGCTGTCAGACGGCGGAACTCTGTCCATTTTTTCTGGAAAAGCTGTATTTTAAAGAGCTCTATCTCATAATGCAGTTCATATGTACATAGGTAGCTCAGTTTTCAAGTTATGAGCCTTTAAAGTGTAGACTTTAAGTTCATTTTTAATGTACTACTGTAGCTAAACAATAAATTCCTTATGGACTGTGTTCATACTGACAATTCCCCCAAGTTAAAGGGGAACTATCAGATGGTGGAACTCTGTCCATATTTTTTTTATCAGGAAAACAGTAATTTAAAGAGCTCTCTCATGATGCAGTTGTATATAGATGGCTCAGTTTTCAAGCTATGATCCTTTAAAATTTTGACCTTTCTTTTTTTTTCATATAATTCTCCATATGGACTTAGTTCCTACTGACCGTTCCTTGAAAGGGGCTGTCAGACGGCGGAGCTCTGTCCATTTTTTCTAGAAAAGCTGTATTTTAAAGAGCTCTATCTCATGATGCAGTTCATATGTACATAGGTAGTTCAGTTTTCAAGTTATGAGCCTTTAAAGTTTAGACTTTAAGTTCATTTTTAATGTACTACTGCAGCTAAACAATATTTTCCTTATGGACTGTGTTCATACTAACAGTTCCTTTAAAGGGGGGAACTGTGAGATGGTGGAACTCCGTCCATATTTTTTTTCAGGAAAGCAGAAAGAGCTCTCTCATGATGCAGTTGTATATAGATGGCTCAGTTTTCAAGCTATGATCCTTTTGAAATTTTGACCTTCTTTTTTCATATAATTCTCCATATGGACTTAGTTTCTACAGACAGTTACTTAAATGGGGCTGTCAGACTGCAGTGTTACCACATAACTATAACAATCTTACAATTTCTGAATGGGGTACAATGTAGTTCACCCCCATTATGGAAGTGTCAGTAGGAACTAAGTCCATATGGAGTATTTTTAATAAAGTGCATGAAAAATATAAGTCTAAAACCTTCAAAGATTCTTAACTTGAAAACAAAACCACTATAACAATACAATGTTTGTCATTTGCACCACTGCAGTTAAATAGTAGACTAAAATACCTTCAGAAGATATTTAGCATACAGCAGTTAAATGGTTAAATCAAGATATTAATGTGGGTGAACCATCCGAAAGTTGGGAGAAAAAAGATGTTGGAAACCATTTTAACATCTTTCAAATCTATGTTCATTTATTTGATTTGAAAAGATATTGCCCTCTTTCCTTAACTTTATATTTCTGTATTTACTTATCTTACTTTTTATACACTTTATATTTCAATGACACGACGATTTTCCGTATTTTTTTGTGTGAAAATGTCCGTCCATATTTTGCATCATTTTCGTACGGAATACAGAAAATCCGTACAATTGGCATGTCTGGAAATGTCTGGAAAGCCTATGCTTCAAATGACGTAATTAGTATAACATTAGGTCCTTGAAATTAGCTCATCTGGATCCTTGAAAGTCCTTGAATTTGGAAGGAGCTGGGTGTACGAACCCTGTATCTAATTTGCCTTGCATCTTAGAATGTTGCATTTGGAGATGAGGACCATCAAGAGTTTACTAGTGCATTGTGGGATAATCTCAATATGCCCTCTGTGTGGAAATATACTGTAATTGTGCACTAGTCCATGGATTTTCATTTAATAGAGTTTACTGTATATTGGGAAATAAAAACAAAATGCACGCTCACTACATGCATAGGTTTACATGTTTCATTCCATCATCATTCATCTTAATGCAGCTCAGAGAGTATGTGTTGTCTAAAGTGCAGGACTCATGGTCCAAAGACATTGCCTCATCATCCCAAGCAGTATATGGGAACTGCTATGGAAATATCTTACATTCTTAAAGTTTTTTAGGCAATTGCCTGAATTCAGGGTTTCCATTACTCAAAATTTCTGCAATGTTCAGCCTGTTTTAAAGGCTTTTAGCCCAATTCACACACTTTTTCAGGCCAATTCAGGCTTTACTCTTCAGGCTGGCTTACGTTGTTTTTAGTGCTAATAGGGATGAACGCTTGGCCGGCTGCCACATACATGAAGCAAAATGATTGTGATGATTTGTTGATGGCAGCATAATAATAGGCAACAGCACCTTTGAGGCTGTTTAAGGCAAAAAGCATTCATTTATATGAAAGCATGATTATTATGTAATTGCATGTAAACTGATGTTTTATCCGTGGTATTTCTTGTCAGTCGTTATGTGCACAATCGGCTATGGAGTGCAAGGAAGAAGAGAAGATGTGTGATCATCTCATCACAGCGGCAAGGAGAAGAGACCACATCTTTGCAAGTCAACTCCTCCAGAAAACCATCAACATCCTTACTAACAAGCATGGAGCATGGGGCAATGTCATACAGAGGTGAGTTGATTTCAAATCAAGATTCACATTCTCGTCTCTAAAGCTCCTCTCAGGAAGTCTGTCGTATGGGGAGAGGCAATGCTCCCAGTTTAGTTGAAGCCCCTGTATTAATTCCAGGAGTGACGGAGGGCATTATCAACAGGTGCATAACCATTTAATGGTGTGCGATGCATATTCTACAGATTTTCAGTTTGAATTTAATCTTGCAATGACAGACTTTTTGTTTAGACCATGAAAGTCACCGACTTTGTGATTTTATTAATAGTTACATGAAGATTGATCAAAATCCAAAGAGATGCATATGTGCACTTATTCTTATAAGGTTGTATTTTAATAAAATAACATCAATTGATAGTCCTTACTGCATGCACCACTTTACGGTTCAGATACGCTTGGCGAAATGCTGCTGTTACAATGTCTCGTGGACGTCAAGGTCAGAAATACCCTTTAAACACAAACAAATGAGCCTTGTACATAGATGATCTGAATTTTACACAGGAACACAGATTTATTATATTTTTTATCAATTTGGTTGCTTCAAGAATTCAGAATGTCCTAAACAAATTACAATGGCAATAATAATCAAATATATGGAAATGTTCTTAAAGAATACTTATGTATAAGTATGATAAAAGTTCACAATGAAAGTAGTGTTGCAGTACAACGTTGACATGTTGTTACAGCAAAGACTCCAAAATGGCAGCATGCAGCGTCAATATTTCACAACATAAAATCCATGGGAATATTCTGCCTAAAAAGTTCTTTTTTTCTTTTTGGAGTGGTCTTGAAGATAACTTTGACCAGCAGTTCAAGAAGACAAGGTTCTATAGGTCCCTTGGCGACACAAAATTTCAGCAGCGCTAACAAACCAGGTTTTTCAATTGAAATGTCCGTCTGTCACAAATGTCCACTTTTGAGACCACAAACTGGAATTCCAAAAACCAAAGCTCTTTTGACAGAAGAAAAATGTATCACTGGAGATCCAAATTAGTGACTGGCGATTTAGAAAAATCACTGCTTACATTATTTCGCAGCTAGATTCTCCAATATCTAAAAATAGTTATTACAGCAGCAGCATCATGCATAAGCACAGCCTAACACTGTCCAATTGGATCCCACGCAAATGACATGATAGGCATTACATCATCTTACATTTATGTCTTCATGGGATACTTAAATGGGGCAATCGTTGTTTTGCAACATAGCTGGAAAAATCCCAGGCTATTTATAGTATTTAGCTTTTCTAGAAAGATCTCCGACTTATAAAAGCATATTGCATCATGTATCATCTCATTGTAGTGCAAGGGGAATTCCATTTTCTCTTGCATAATAAATTAAGTACTTTCCCTACCAGGAATCTTTCCTGTAGTTACTTTTAGAAATCAAATAATATATTTAATCACAAAATGGAGGATACTAAAACACTACACAAAGCAGGGGAGGGTGGCCAAGAAATCCCAATTTCAGACGTCGCCATTGGTTTAACACGTAAAAGTGAAATGTTGACGAAAAATTCTGAATTTTTTATATGTTGTCAAGGAATATTTTCTTATTCCAAAACCGTTGGAGTTGAAGAATCAACTCCACTGGAAGGGTTATTTCTGATTTTTTGTATTAATAACGAACGAGGACGAGGTCGTATGTAGGTCATGGGAACACCCATGACCTACCCACATCAAAGCACCCAAATTGGTTTGTGGTTTGCACTCCGTATTGCTGTAATTCTTTGACATTTTTGGTGAATTGCTATAAGGAATGAGGCTTGGCCGCCACCGCCTGACACAAAGCTTGACTTTGAAAGAGACTATCCACAAGTAACATTAGCCGTCTTTGCCTTTAGACTTTAGTCCCATAGAGATCAAAATACCATGCTCATTACAAAGTGTTTTGAATTTAAGTAAAAAAGGTACTCCATTTAAAACTTAAAAGATTGTGGCCTTCCATAAAAGCTAATGCAGAGCTAGTATGAATAGTTCCCTCTGTATCTTCCAGTAACAGGAATATTATCCATTATTTCTAGAGTGCTTTTGTTCTTTAAAGTAATAAATTTGAGCCTCATTGGGGGTGGTGCTTATGTTATCTCGCTTGATGTATGTCTGTATGTATGTGTGTATGTGATGACAACAAACCATGAACTTAAACTTGGTAGGGTGATAGACCATGATGACTTATGATGCTGTATAGTTTGTGTCCAGATATCTGTATGTTAATGAATGCTAATGAATGCTAATAGACTATGATCAAAGCACTACATGTGGGGGCTACTACCTTAATTATGGGCTGTAATCCTTATTGAATAAAAGCAACTAATTTTTCTTGTGATATGTAAAAACATGCCTGCAGTAATTTATAATTCTAAAGTATTCTTTCAATTAGATTTAGAATATCAATATCATTAAAGAAATTCTGCAGTATGAAACAATATATAGACATAAGAAAATACTCTCATCCTTTTTTTTTTTTTTTTTTTTAGGCACATTTTTATAACATTTCTATATTTTTTATAGGGAACCAAAAAAAATGAGTGAAAATCTCCATTTTTTATGATTTTCTCAAAAAATACGTATTTTGGGGGGAAAATATTGTCATATTTGGATTCCTTGAGTCATTTCCTTCTCAAATATGTACACTTTTATATATGTTGGAACAACAATTAAGAAGATACGGCAAAAAACAGTTCCTTTGAATTCCTGACTTCACAGCCACCTTAAACTTGGTAGGGTGATAGACCATGATGACTTATGATGCTGTATAGTTTGTGTCCAGATATCTGTATGTTAATGAATGCTAATGAATGCTAATAGACTATGATCAAAGCACTACATGTGGGGGCTACTACCTTAATTATGGGCTGTAATCCTTATTGAATAAAAGCAACTAATTTTTCTTGTGATATGTAAAAACATGCCTGCAGTAATTTATAATTCTAAAGTATTCTTTCAATTAGATTTAGAATATCAATATCATTAAAGAAATTCTGCAGTATGAAACAATATATAGACATAAGAAAATACTCTCATCCATTTGTATTCTAAATATTTAAAAAGAGCGGAACTTTTCTGCAATCTCTAGGGTAAACCAGTGAAAAATTCTATTTTAGTGCTATTTCGGTGTCCAAGTTGCCTTTCTACACTCCTTGTGTTGGAAGTAAGTATTGCATACAACCAGTTTGTGGAGTGTACAATATAGAAACATGATTGACTTCATCATTACCCAACTGGACAACTTGAAAAGCTTTCAGAACTGCAGATCTTACTGCTCAGCCGATGTCCGTTCAGACCACAACTTGGTGCTGGCTAAGGTGAAATTTATACCTACCAAAACCAAATGTATAACAACGGTACCCAAGAAGAATGACGTCAGTCGATTCAGTGACCCCACAATTGCAGCAGAATTCTGTGCATAGGTGGTGCCTTTGGACCACTCCTCCAATTAGAAGACACTGATGTTGAAGGGCTATGGACCAACTTCAAGGAAACAACCAATAAAATAACAGAGGAAACAGTGGTGTGAAAAGGGCCCGCAAATTAAGGGGCTCCCTGAAGAAGTAAGAAAGGCATGTCATCAAAGAAGGACATCAAGGATCCAAATGATGAACAACCCAACTGCACATAATAAGTCCAACTACTCCAAACTGAACAAGGAGGTCAAATATCAAGTAAAGAGCTGGAAGAAGAAGCTGCTCGAAAAGGCATTACAGAGAGTGAGATGCACATGCCTAGAACAACCGCCCTGAACTCTTCAAGTGTGTCCTTAGACTAGTGAGTTGAAAAGCTCACTCAGCCATCTTGCAAGACAAACAATGGTTCCCTCAAAACTGCTCCAGATAAGATATAAGTCTTGGGAAAACACTTCAGCAAACATCTCCACACTGAATTCCCCAGAGATGAAGAAGTATTTCACTCCATCCCGAACCGGGGCAATTCTATCTCACAGGCAATGCCTTTATCGATAGAGAAGTAGAAGAGGCCATTAGACTGAAAAATAACAAGCATGTGGGCTGGGATAAAATCTCTGCTGAAACCCTTAAAGCATGTGGCCCAGCTATGACACAGCTATGTTTTTGAAAAATCATATTGCCTGGTAGAAGGGGAAATTCCAAAGACCTGGAGCAAAGGACGAGAACTCCTATACAAGAAAGGGTAGAAACTAGATCCCCTCCAACTAGAGCAATTACTCTACTGTCCATCCCAGGGAAAGTATTCTGTAAATGATCCTGAACCGGATCCAGGACACCATTGATGACTACCTGAGAGGCAATTTGGTTAGAAGAAACTCAATAGGTACGACTGATGCTGTATTATTGTTTCCGCCAAGTGCTATAGAAGGCCAAAGAAAGACGCATGCCTAAACACTTGGAACTTTGGTAGATTTTTCAAGCAGCACATTTAGACCATTTGGAGAGGGGCACTCTGGAAATGCTTAGGATCAATTGGAGTAGATAGCAAGCTGGTAGACCTAATTGAAAGAGGTACGCAACCATATCTCAGTATGGTGAATGGCAGCCTGAGGTTCGAAGTCTTAGTTGGTGTGAGACAGTGAGTCCTTCTTCTCCATGCCTCTCAATCTCTTCTTGCATTTGTAATTAGAGAGTTCAAATCCTAGGCTCCGGAATCCAAAGGATAATGAAAATCAACAACCTTCGTTATGCCGATTACACAACCCTGATGGAATGGTCTTTGAAGTTTTACAGCTATCCACAAAAACGGGAAAAGACACGCGCCAAATGGGGAATTAAGATCAACCCATCGAATGCAAGATCATGTCCGATGACCAAGAGACATCAGCCTTAACCAGACCCCTATTGACAAAGTAATGATTTTTGTCTTTCTTGCAAGTAATGTGCCTTTGGTTAGGAGACCTCAAGAGGCGTACAAGACTGGCAGCAATGGGCATTCGGTAGACTCATGATACCATCTGGAGCAATCATGACCATCACAAGAGGCGCTCAAATCAGAATATACCAGTCCCTTATATTACTCCCCATGCACCTAGGACAAAGTCCTGGGTTGCACAAGGCAACTGCCAAAAGCTAGAAAGCTTGGAGATATATGTCTCCGGTCCCATCCTAGTATGAACCTCCGGGACAAAATTATAAATGATGAAATTAGAGAGCGTCTGAACATCACATGTACCATCACGGATGCAGTCACCAGGAGACTGCTGAGTGGTTTGGACATGTCGTCAGATGCCGGACCACAGATTACCATACCAAGCCTATACGCAAGACTTCAACAAGCGTAGGAAGCCAGGTCGCCCACCAGCAAGATGGAAGGACCAGATCCCCAAGGACACAGGCTTGGACCTCCAAAATGCCGAATCTATTGCAAAGGGCAAACCAGAATGGAGGAGAATTAATCATGAGAAGAGCAAAGGGACACCCCGTCCTATGCAGTAAAGTCAAAGTCAAGCTATTTCGGTATGACGACATCACAGGCGTAATCCACTTTCCACCTGGCATAAGCATGTGCTCTACGATAGCTGTGTATGCAAATTTAAAGGCACACACGGGCGTAGTGTACTTTCAAAATCTGTGCCCAAGCAGGTGGATTAAGATTGTGATGTCATCTTGCCAAATAACCTAAATTAGATTTTTACTGGTTGTGCTCGAAATTTGCACAAGACCAACACTTTAAAGGAGAACCCGTACATAAGAAAGCTTATACAATATACGTTATAAAGATAATTACTGAACACATCGAGTGGTTTCATGGAAAAACTGAATTATACTAACCATTAAATGAATTAAATCATTTTATCTGACCGTGCGCTATTTGAAATTCGCGCTAGTGTATATGGGATATGTATAGGTGTTATGTGATACGGACGGCACAGTAGCGCCATACATCTTCACTCGTGACGCTTTCATACTGCATATTTCAATACGCAATATGCAACGTGTTGAGCGCGTGTCTCTGAGTGTGCGTGACCAGCGCGTATTGATCACTCCGGCAATCACCTTTGTGCCCCATGATGGACATACAATGTAGTATGTGTATTCAAATATTAGTCTTTCTTTTTCGTTTTCTTTGTGCTTTCTTCTTGTTATTCTTTCGATTTATAACATTCGCTTTCACCTTTTCTATCTTTTATGTTCTGTATCCATGTTCCGTGTTTTCATACTTTTGTTTCATCCTATATTCTGTAGTTTGTGGCAGGAGAGGCGGCATCACTCCCAGTTTAGACCTATTATATTAGGGTTTGATAGATTTTGTCTTAAAAGACCGACATGTCAATGAGGATTCTTCATCTGACATCTCGAATTTAACAGGAATTAACAATCTGACCTGGTATTGCAACCGGGAAAACCTCCCATTCGCAGGGTCACGTACAGATTTTCCACAAATCGCCATCATCTGCGAAGGTCCCATGCATCCACCACACTCTCGCGCTCGTGGTTACAGAATGGTTTTACTTTGCATAAAACGCTTGCTACGCGGGATGTGCGCTCTTGTTTGTTAAGCGCGGGCATTTGACGCTTCAGGCTGCGGAAGACATTTTGGAAAATATTGAGGCTTGGAACGATGCCAAAAGATGATATATGACCCAAACTCCTTAATATAATTCCGTTTTTTTTATGAAACCACTCGATATGTGGACAATAATTATTTATAGAGTATATTGTATAATATTATTCGTTGTACGGGTTCTCCTTTAAGCAACTTTCATATTGCACTCAGACTTCCATCAAGATTTTTCCAGAAGACACCCAGAGAGGTTGGTGAGTCAATGCTGTTGATGCTCATGAAGGTATCTGATGGTTGTTATATCCCCTCTAACATGAGAAAATATTGAATTGGTAGTATAGTTGCTGAAGTGTTTAACTAGAATCTTTTGGAAATGGTATATACTTTAAAATTGTTGAATGGGAGATGGCGATTATTGTATGTGGAATTTGACTGTCTTTATTGACACACTTTTAAGTATTGTTTCAATGATTGTAGTATTCTGCCACCACATCCTTCAACATGCAGTTTATTCCATTGAGGCTGCCAAATTCATAGGGTGGTGGCACAATACAAAATTCTGACTAGTTGAAACAACTAATTGCTGGGTAGTCATAACTGAGAAAGATGTATACAGCTTAGATCAAGAGACAGAGGTAAAGTGTATCAAATCAACACTGATTCAGGACTATGAAATTATTTATTAGCATTGGAGATCTTATATAAAAAAGGATTTTTAATAGATATCGTAAATTACATAATTGTCGGTTATGAAGATGCGCTGGGGATGAGTTGTGCTTGACAAGGCTAATGACCGGAGACCAGGGTGTCAAATATATGAGGTCACTTTGAATCATGTGGCTGATCTGCTGAACTTCCATCCACACTTGTGCTGCTGTCAGTAGCGTTTTAGGCCATGGCCATACGAAGATGAAAAGCCAAATTGGAGATGTTGTTTGTCAGCATTCTGAGTTTTTCTCAGTGATGGCTAGTGCCAGATGCAGTGTGGACAGCCCTGCAATAGGCCTCTTGAGAATTGGCATTACCTATGAATTGCACAGGATGTGCAAGTGATGTCTTAAACATTTTACTAGTGATATGATTTTCTTGGCCTACTGTCTGAAGTGACCCTGCTTTTCTAATCATGTTAGGCTTAAGATGTTTGTGCCAAGAGATATAATCGTAAGCAATGCAACAGTGACTCTATTTACGTATGCTGTGTTGAAAGCTTCTGAGGAATGTCATGTTGTATCTGTTTCCCAAAACTCAATCTGGAAGTGGATATGTCATACTTCTCTTCAATCCACTCTCATCTAGATGTATTTCTTTAGTCATTTAAAAACAAGAAGACCTGACATATCTGTTTTATTTCTAAAGGTTAACAGAAACTCCACTTTTGATTAATATCTGAATTATATTGTGTGGATGTCTTGTTGTAGTAAAGGAAATTACATATGCATGCTATTGGCTCGTTGTTATCCATGCTGCTACATATTGTGAATTTTCCATGTGTATTCGTGCATTATTAATAACGTGGAAATGGGAAATTTCAAATCCTTGATCCTCTTTTTGTTTATGGACGGCATTGACGGGCGAGCAGGGGGGATTTTATGTGAAACTTAGTTAAGCTCAGTGCGCTTTGCCAGAATAGCAAGCTAATCCCGCATCAAGTTAATAATTAATTCAGTGGATACAGAGCAATTGATCTGTGGGCTAAGGGCTGTGCATCAGTCTGATTGATAGTCTCCCATGCAGGCAATTACATAAATAATTATGCAAACAGTCCTTGTCTGACTATCACAGTGCCAGGAACAAACATGTGACTACTACATCTGGTGTACAGGAATTCAACTTTATCATCAGTTGTCAGTCTTGTGTAAGAGGTTAGCAAGGGAGTTGGTAGAGATTAGGTGTAGGATAAGTGCTTAGTCAGGGGCTATTATCATGTCAAATTAGGGATGATCCTGGATGATCTGTCAGAGCAGAAGGTAGCAGATGCAAGGGTTGTAGTTGAGATAGCTTTGCCAGTGAAATTGGACCTTGGCCTTTTGAAGATGTGTTTGCCAAACTAGCTATGCATTAGTCCCAAGTTTGTTTACTGTTCTCGGTTTTGTGTTTTAAATTTTCAGTTGCTTATGTTTGTGGAAAATTGGGGCGACTTGTGTTTTCAGGTTTATTTTGATTGGGAATTTTACAAAAAAGAAACAGGATAGATGCAAAACTTTCATACATTATCATAATAAATTGTATGTTTGAATGATCTCTGTGTGGTTTTTGCCCTTTTGTTACTAAAAGTTAAAATTTGTCTGCTTCTTGGGGGTAGAAATTTGTAGTGATTTTGACAATATATATTTGTATATTTTTCATCTTTAATTTGAGTCAAACAAAGTATTGCGACTAGGGAAAACGTAAACAATATTGTGCTTCACAGACATTATCTTTTAAAGTAGAGGTAGTGCTCTCCTAAAAGCTCTCCATGTCAAATCAAGGAGAGTATTCAGGTGAAAAATTAAGCATTTAGCACTGCAATGTACATCAGAAAATGATCTTCCAAGAGGAGTTACAAATCACTCTCCTACAATGTACTTAAGGAGAGCTGCAGTGGAGTGATCAAATGCACTTAAGGAAAGCTGTAGGAGAGCGATCACTCAAGATTGCTCCCCTTTAAAGACGATGTCTGGCTTCACACTTTCAATCCATCACAACAGTTGATCATCATTTTGAGTCTCTGGTTAATTTTGTGGATTAAAGGTATTTCACAGACTAGACTTGTCCCACTTATCATAGCAACTGATCATCTTTGACTGACATGACATAAAAAAGAGACTTGATGTTAATAATACACAAAAGAATACATGTCCAGATGCGGGGGGGGGGGGGGGGGGGGGGGGTGGGGGGGGGGGGGGGGTGGGGGGGGACCTCCAGCACCAAAGGCTAATACCCTAACCAGTGGGCCACACTCTCCTACAATACTGTTTAAGGACAAATTTGTGATCGATGAACCTAAGTAACAAGTACACTAAGTCTTTATCCAAATGTATCAATATGATTGGCTAATATGGTTCTTGCTCCAATCTCTAACTTAATCCAAGAAAATCCAAGCCCCTGGATTCTGTTCAAATAGTCAACAACTGTTTATCCATGTCATTGCCAAGACCAAGCACAGAAGTGCTCCAATTTTGTAGTAGAAGATTCAAGATTTGTCATGCCACCGTAACAATGTTCAAATATGGGCAAGGTTGGTAATGATGTGTCTCATCGATTAATGACGTCATTGAAATGGCAATGGCTTCAAACATCAGATATCAGATGGCAATAGTCACCATCTGAATAATCATAGAGTATGTGTTATGTGTTCTTACATGACGTTGTATTGGCTTTCCCTCGATTAACTCGTTATTTTTAATGGCACAATGTACAAGAACTGTACAGTACCGATCAAACCCCAGACTAGTAAGCAACAAGGTGTTTCGGATTATCCTATTTTCTAAAATGGAAGATATTCTGAAAATGGTGTCTAAAAATGTAAAATGGTTTGATTCAATTCCTGATATAGCTCACAGACCAACAATGAGAAGAGTTTGGTTCAGTGCTCCTCTATTGTTAAATGATAGGCATTGACTGTCAAGTGAAGCCTTTGAGAAGAATGAGTCCTGATTATTTTCTTATTTATGAATTGTCACTGCTTGATTCATTTCATGGACAATGTAAAATATAATATTGTTTAATGCAAGATGTGTAAACCATGTAGCTATACTTGATTTCATTACCTCTTGGACCTTGGTGAAAATACACCACATTTTGCCAGGCAGCACAATAACTTAAAGGCACTATCAGTGATTTGCTAAATCCGAAAATCGAAAAAATCATAAAAAAATCTGATTTTTGCATGTCTATAATAAGCATAGCTTTCGTAACATTACCATACAAGTGCTAAGACTGAAAGCAACCTAATAAGGACAGAATTGGCTATCTTAGTCATTACTCTCCGTACGGACACTTACAACACGTAAGTGGATGGAGATTCATATCATAGAACACTATCGTTTTCTTCCTTTCCTGTAAATTTTTCAGTTGCAAGAAATAAGTTATGGGATTTCTGCAGGCTTATTCCTTCACTTTCGAGCTATTCCTACAAATTTCAAATATGTTGACTCTCTCGAGTGAATCACTGATACAGTGATAGTGTCTTTCAAAAAGGACGCAGCACATGAACTAGATAGTAGTAGTAAGCCCAGTAAACCCCAAATTCAGAACCACAAGGCTGCATACATGTATGTCACTGTACCATTACCAACTGCCCAGGTTCAGGGTTTAAGCCTATAATTGCTGAAATCACCACATCCATAGATTACTTGGGTACAAAGTTAACCCCCTGGACACTACCACCAATAATACAATCTATTTCATTGGCTCATATAGGACACCACTGACATAGCATCTGGGAACATCAAATAGTATGTCTATTTTCCTGTCTAAACCATACCACCATTCTTACAGCATCCCTGATTTGCTCATTAGTGACCAATGAAAAATAGTGCTTAGATGCCGATAGATAGGCAGGTAGTGCCGAGGGGGGTTTAGACATTTTGTAATGTCAATTTTCCTTACTGTTTTTTGTCCCTATTTTGCCCTTTAGGCGACGAAAAAAGAAACCCTGTTTTACGGGCGAGCAGACCTTTCGAGTAGGGTCGGTCGGTCGGGTGATTTTTTTATTTTTAAATTTTTTTCTTTTCTGGAGCTCAAAAATTGGCCTAAAATAGCCCCAAATCGAAAAATGCAAGGAAAAAATGAAAATTTTTTACAAACAAATTTTCTAAAAAAAATGTGCCAAAATTGATAAATTTGGGCTAAAAAACAGGCTGATTTTACATGATTTTTCGAAAAACTAAAAAAAAAAAAAATCTGCAAAACTGAAAAAAATCGGTCGGTCGGGCCAGTAAAAACAGGGTTTTTTATTTTCGTCGCCTTATCTCAATTTCCTAATTATTGTCTTTGGTATGAGTTGAGTATAGTTTTACTGTTGTCAAACACCAAACCTGAAAGCCACACCTCACTGAGTTTAAAATTAGTGAATGCTTGAAATACTTTTAAAAGTGGTTAGCTGACAAATGTTGAAATGGGATGCGATAAGAAAATGTTCAACATAGCAGTTGAATTAATTAGGTATTTCAGTAGAAAAGATACAGGGAGTGTACATTTTGTTTTCTGCAATCAACCCTAATGCCACACTGTTGGGTTGCAAAATTTACGCTACCATATTTAACATTCAAATGTCCAGGTATGCTGTTGGTGATTACAAAGTATGTGCCTGTTTACACCGCATGGTTAATCATAGTCATATCATACAATTGCCACCGTTTCTCGACATGCCTCAGAAGGGGGAGGCCTGGGGGTGTGGCTGGGATGCAATACCGGAAAAAGTACATTATGACCCTCTAGGGAATGTACTTAGGATACCATATTAGACATGTCCATACTTGATATTTCAAAGTGTATATTAAACAGTGTTTCTAGATTGTACCTTTTCTCAAGATAAGTCTATGAACTGTTTCACTATTCTGTTAGAAAAAAATGTTATTGTCTTATTGAGTACAATAAGTACATCAATCAGGTGGGTATGTGGTCCTATTAGATTGGATGATATTGATCTACCATCTGAATATTATCTGCCAAGATTTTAAAAAAGAAACATTGTAACTTCATTCTTAGACCTAGTGAATTATTTTCTTATTTTAAAACGTATTTTGATCAAAATTTGCAAGTGCCGATCTGAAAGCACAACAAAAGGTCACAATACATAAAGCAAGGAGACAGAATACTATGACCGCCCCAGTTTACCATCATTTGTAATGTTATTCTTTGTATTTGTTGGTGAAAACTGTGGTATTCCCACATCCTGTCCCCACAGCATCAGTAAAAGTTCAATTTCTTATATCTTGTACACATAGGTCAATGAACTGTGGCTGAGAAATTGGATTATTTTTTTGAACCCAACAGTTAAAATTCAGGATACTGGTTATTGACTGCTAATAGACCTTAGTAGTCTAACACTTCAATAGTGTTTGACAGTATGGGGGTCACCGTATCCATATGGTTTAGCCAGGTTTAACCACCTGCCCTGTGTGGAACCTGATCCTAATAGACCCCTGATTGATGTGTCTGGCCACCCCATTGACCAGTAGTCTCTTCCAGAATTAGTCAGTGACCATCAACCTCTTTAATCACAAAACACAATAGCTAATTTAGTAATGTCAAACTTGATCATCAGAAGTGTGGAGTCTATGACTTCATTAAATTTGAAATGAGAAATTGTTTGCTTTGAGTTCTTAGGACGCTTCCTATGGGGGTTGTTGTAGTAAGTTCGGAACCAAAGAGGCGGCCCTCATGACAAAGCAAATAATGTCAAATATAAAAGGTATAGCACAAGCTAATTGGATGTACAGTTCACGCAAATGAATTGTGGCCAGCGTGAGACATTTGGTATGCATGGAGCAATGCACTGGCAATGTATGGTATATTTTTATGCAGCATCTATATGAGTTGCAAGAATAAATGGTTTGTCTTACGCTGAATGCTCGATGTACACAGCAGGCATGTGCTATACTGGCCGCGATTCTTCTGCGGAAATTGTAGTGAGTGGACCAGGAATGATGTAGGTTAGAAGATTCGCAAGTAAGACCACAACACTTAGGTAGTGTTAAATTGTAGTGTCAGTTGGAGCAGTAGTTCAGATAATGACCTTGATACCTAAAAAATGATGAATGCCGCAGCGTGAACAATTTTAGATGCTGTTGATTGTTTGAATGTGGTCGCATCCTTCCGTTTTTAGTCCCTTGGAGAGTTATCATCTTCCAGCTAAATCTGCTTGACCTAGACCTAGATTTGACATGTGTTCAAAAGCAGAAATACAAAAAAGCAGCTTGCAATGCACTCAATAGATAAAAAGTTCCCTCTAATACCTTTTAGTATAACCCCTAAAAGTGGTAAACCATGTTAGATCATCCTCAGCCTTGACCCTACCACAAACCCATCAAACCTGAGATTTGGTATCATTAGAAAGCTTGTCTTTTTCTCATTTTATCTGCAAAAACGTTTCAGCTGATCTCTTCCCTATTCAGGTTACAAGCATAAATATTTAAAAAAAATGTGGGTGTCTTTGGTTATCAGAAATTATTTGTGCAGTAGATGTTGTCTTGGTTCAGATAACAAGTTAGTTAGAAAGCATGTTATGGCTGATGTTCAATTAAAAGTTTTAATTAACAATCAGGTGCACTTTCTGTTGTTGAATAATTAAAGCAATATTAGCACATTTTTTTGAAGAGCGCCCCCAATTTTTCAAAAAAATTGAGATTTTCACACGATTGCATTGGTAACTGGCTAGTAAACTATACCTGTGAATGGTTAAGCTCAAAAATGTCTGTGTGTCACAAACGAAGGAATTTTGTAATTAGAATAATTATTATCGGGGATCCCGATAATAATTCAACGCTGCTGAAAACGGCCTTCCAATGTGAAATAGCCGGGAAATAGCGCCATGTACGTGTCTACGCTCATCCATTAGTTGTTTTATTGGTTCAGGCAAGTCAAGTTAGAGGTTATCTTCTCGAGGTGGCACTATTTCATCATGGACGGATATAAACGTAGCATTTCCAGCTCTGCCGTTAATTCCAATCTGGGATCCCAATTCTAATTACAAAATCGCTTATTTTATGATAAATACGCATATCTTAGCATTCTCGTTCACAGGTATAGTTTCCTAGACAATTAACAATGTAACTGTGCCAAAATATCAACTTTGAGAAATAGCCAATTATATAATTCAACTTCCTCCTTGTTCTGAGCAGTATCAAAATGACCATATTTCAGGAACCATGAGTCCATTCGTGGTGAGGTTTTTAGCAAAATGAAGCTCAAAAATGACACATAAGGTGCAGTTGAAAATTTAATTTTAATTTTACCCAACAAAGCTTACAAAGGACTCACTTTGCTTGTTTCCTTCACTTATGTTGTTGTTCAGACTTGTTAGAGAGATAATGCAGAATATGCTGTGGTCCTTGTTTGGTAGAGTGATACATCACTCACTTGTTCATTGATTTTCAAATTCTAAATTTAATGAGTACCATTTTTAAAGGGAATGTACACATGTAGCTTTGAATAAAGTGTCATGTCTATTAAAAAAGGCAGGCATCTTTATTTACTGCACAACATCTCATAAATGGCATTATTTTTAAAGAAAAATGCTCAAATAGAGACCTCATTTGATGCGTACCAAATTTGGGCAGTTAACACTTTTTAAATTACCGAAAATAGTTTTGGAGTCATATCAAAAAGTATTAAAGGTGCAACGAGAGATTTCGCATATCAAGTGTCCCTAAAAAAATCGAAAGTGCTAATTTTTGTCCTGATGTAAAGCTTTCTGTCAAAAATCCCATCTGAAAGGATTAAGCTGAGAAATGTTTCTTTGGTACAAATTGTGAAATTTCTAATTTCAAATATGAAATTCACCCTGTGTTTTAAATTGAAATATAAGCAAATCAAAATTACATTCTTTCTCTCTTTTAAGACATTTCTGTAGCTTAATACAAGGTAAGAAATCTATGAGTATCTAATCTATATGAAATTGCTATTATGACACAATATATGGGTGCCTCAAAATCTCTTGTTGCACCTTTAAGGAGGAAATTCAGCTGACTGTGAGAACTTATGTTTGTTTGTTTTTACAAAAAATGCTTGAATTTTATAATTTAATCATAATCATATTAGCTGAAAATATATTTAAATGAGTCCAAACAAGCATAATTGTATTGTGGTGGATTTGAGATGGTTACTATATAACATGCAATCTTCTATTCCAAATGAAAGGAAATTAGTCAATTTCAACAATTATGACAAATTCCAAATATTGGTGAATGGTCTTGACTAATAGGGGGTTCTTTTAAAATGTTGTCCAAAAAAAAAAAAAAACAAGCCTTTTGACTAATGAAATTTTTTCATCAGAGATGTGTTTGTTGTAACTGACCACTTGATAACTTGTAAAATCTCTTGTCAGTGACCAAGACTTAGTGATGACATGAAATAAAAGTGTACTTACCTGCCAGCTAATAAGGCAAACTAGTAAGATCATTATAGCATGGTCATACTATTGTTGATCACTAATATCCTGCGGTACTTCAATGGTAACTTAAATTAATACTTCATCCTAATAGTATAGGATTGAGTGATCGTGGCGACCGTACTACATCCGTTCAATAAAAAAGTGCATCCAACTCTGTCGTTTATTTCTAGGGCCAGAAAACAAGAATCAAATGTGTGTGTGTGTGGGGGGTACAGTGTAGATATGTAATTTACTGAAATATATATCAGTTCGGGCCAACTGTGGGTACCATCTGGAAGAGCTTACAACAAATATGAAATACAGTACGATTCCTATAATTGCATCTAACCCTTTCAATTGTTTAAGAGTGGACGTGTTTTGGACAGATTTGAAAGCATTTTGCACGCTGCTTCTGAATATGTGCCTAATTTTGATATTTTTAAGAACTCTGCCTTGATTCCCTAAAGTTTGATTTTTCAAGAATCTTTCAAAATCCATTCACTAATTACTGAGCCACAAACTTGCCAATGTGTGTGTGTGTGCTTGTCTGTGTGAAGAAAACCAAGTCCACATTATAATAATAATAATATCAGTTTTTATATAGCGATTTATCACAGTAACAGTCTCAAAACGCTGTTGCCTATTATTATTATTACGCCACCATCAGGAAATCGTCACAATCATTTCCTTCATCTAGGTGTCTGCTCAGCCAGCGCACATCGCTATTAGCACTTAGATTGTAATATTCCTCATAGCATGACAGCTCCCCAGATTTCGCTTGGGTCAACGAGGCAATTGAGATTAACAAACACGTTGGCCACAGTTGGACTCGAACTCGCGATTTTAATGTTAAAATTTTAACACTGTAATGATCACGAGTCCTGCACTTTTCCACTGGACCACACATGCTCTTATCACACATCACCTTGCATTGAACCTCCACCCCCAACTTTAAGGATTTAGATGAATTTAATAGTTGAAAGGAGAAGGGGTAAGTTAAAGGCATCCTGGAAAGCTTGATGTGCCCATATAGTTACAAAATAAATATTTGTTTTTTTATAGAATAGGTCATTTCACCAAAAATCCAATTCCACTTTCATTTAATCAAACTACCATTTTAATGTGAGTGGAAAATTTCCAATAGACCTAAGAACAGATAATCCTTATTTTACCATGTAGCATCATAGGGAAGAAGTTAGCCAAAATGTTTTGGAAATGACTGAGGGAAAAAAATCAAATTTTCTCCTCAAATCCCAGTTTAGATGGGATGAGTGGCAGGGTCTAGGCTGAGGATTGGGTAGTGGCCCTTGAAATCACTGCAGTCTGACTGACCCTGTACACACTAGCAAATCTCTTATTCAATGAAGTGGTAATGAGATTAAAAAAACTGGCAAGTATGTGTACACATTTCCCTTTTTCAACGAAGATTAAAATTGCTTAATTCAATGAAGCAAATCAGCTTCTTTCGATTAAGGGAATAGTTGTTTCGATTAAAAGTATTGGGTACGTACACGTCATTGAATTACGAGGTGATATGTGTTTATAGTTCACATCCCAGGGCCATATTTCCAGGAACCATACTTGGTTTGATCTTTGTTGGTTTACCACTAGTGTGTATGCAGTCTTAGTGTGCACTTTATTAACTAATCAAGACTAACTAATCTTGTCAAATAAGTGTTAAGTTTGTTAAGTTCGAGAGGGTCAGGTTATGTGACTTTGGTTGTCCTGATGTGTCCTTCATCCTTCCTGACCACGTGGTCCCAGAGATAGTGATATAGGCAGGTGCAGATATGTTGTCTAATGTGTTACTGAGGGGTAGGGACAGGAAACATCTGAAGGGCACATGGGTTATTGCCCCCTCCCTATTCCAAAGATAGAATATTTGGTACAGGCTCAAGGGACTGAAAGATGTGTCTGACCATTGCATTATTGACCAGTCAAGACGTCCAGTGTAGTGACCAATAGCTGAAAATTGATTAGAGTGTCGCATTTCATTAAATTAGCAGAGAATCAAGAAGATAAAAAAACTGAAAATTGATACTGATCCGAGTAATAAGAAGTGATTAAGTTGCTTAGTGGCTGTGGCTGACCAGGAGGAGTGGACACTTAAAACACCGGACACTAGCACTGAATCCTTGTACCCTTCTGTGACATTGAAAGTTATGCTGACTCAGGGTTCTGAAAATTCAGTTCAATATATGATATGGGATAATAGTTGATGGGCCATTGGGAAGATAAGAACATGAAAAAGAATACTAATTGCATAATAGGAGGTGTTGAGCTGGTTGCTTTTTGCCAACCAGGAATAGTCAAAGGATGTTTAAGTTTTAAAGCAATCTTATAATGCAATAAGATTGGGAAGTTGCCCATTGGTGAGGTGACCCCAATAGAGTCTATCGTCAACTATTTGAATGTGAACAGGGCCGTACGCAGGATTTATTTTGGGGGGTGCGGGACTTCGAAAAAGTGGACCTTTTTTCGAAAAAGTGGACCTTTTTGGTAAAAGTGGACCTAACCCCCTAAAATGGTCCTTTTTTGGACTTTTTGAACATTTTAGTACCAAAATGTGGACTTTCGTGGCAAAATTGCTCTAAATTTTGGACCTTTTTATCAAAATTTCAGCAAAAAGTGGACTTTTTCCCCTTTTGTGGAATTTGGGGGGGGGGGCGACCGCACCCCCCTGCGTACGGGCCTGAATGTGAACTTGAACTATCTTGTGGTTATTGAGTAATGAGCAAATCAGATATACTGTAAGAATGATGGGATTGTCATTTCATTTTGATGCTCTTCAGTTGTTTGGAAATCACTTCCAAACAGCATTCGTAGTATCCCCAAGTTCCAAGACTTCAAATGTCATCTTAAAACTCACCGTTTGTTTAATTTGTATGTGCTCTGAGTTCTCTTGAAGATTTTGCACCTTATTAGAACAAATCTTGATTTCGGCAACAAGTCATCTTGTTGGTTTGCGAATTAGGTTCATTGTGTTGTTTAACAACGGAATAAAGCAGGGAATCCAATCAGACCAAATATGGCCAAAATTATGCCCAATATGGCGGGATGACTTGCTGCCAAATTCTATTAGAACTATTTATTATTATTATATACAAAGATAAAGAAGCACTATTTTGATTGGTTATTCAAGAGGCCATCTTATGTTGTATCCTGTAATAAGCCAATCGGACATACTGTATCATTGGTGATAGTGGTGGGGGGGGGGAATTATGGGATTGGCATAAACTACCCTTGGGAGTAGCAGCCATTGATCAAGAGAAAGACCTTGAACATTAATGAACAATTCATAGTGTTGCAAACTCAGAACTTCCATCAATTAATCAATCAATTTGTCAATTTAACTGAAGCAGTGGATGATTACTGGTGTCCATATCAATAACCGGTAGCTCGAAATACACTCAATTTTGAATTTCTAGAAACAAGAGATTGATTTAATGACTTACTCCTATTGACTTGTTAGGTTTCCAATAGGCAAAGTTTATATTGATTGAAATAGCAAAATCAAACTCGGTGTATACATGTGTAGGTACACCATACTATTTATCTGTCATTTCTATTATTATCTGTCACTAATATGTTTTTCCTATTGTTAATATTTCCCTGTCCTGTCAAGCAAACTTATGCACAATATACAGAAGTTGATTGAATGTAACAAGATTTACAAATTAACTACACTGTCTAATTTGATTAAGTCTCTATTACCATCACCTTGAAGTCTGAGAAGGATTTCCTTAATGTTACAGATGATCACGTCAGGAAACTTAGTAATTGAATTGCTTCCAATTTCTAATGCTTATTGGATATCTGCTTTTCTTGGTAATGTCTGTTATCGTTCTCTTGTTGTCAACGTCAAAAAGTTAATCTCTGCTTCGGAATAGGTTCAAGAATATTCAGGACTCAAACAGTTGAGATGGATTCTGGTGAAGAATATTAGTTCTTGAGCTCATATCTTTGAACAAATTGGTTTTCTTCAAGTTGTTAACCCACAGTAAATAGGTTTTGTTTGAACGTATGTGGCATAAAGGCCCAGGACTCATTAGTTATCCAGTGCATGTATGTATATGCCATCACAGATACACCAAAAACCTGAAATGTATGCTTGCCTTTCATAAATAAAGTTTGTTTGTAACATCTAACTTTTATATTGGTAATCAAGGTGCTGTGTGGCAGCTGCCTAGGGTTATGAGAGAAATTAAAAAAAAAAAAAAAAAAACCTGAGCAAATACATCAGACTTTTAGATACAGGGAGGAAACTCAAGTATCTGGAGAAAAATTGCAAGGTGCTTCTGGATTGTAAAAACTAGATGTATATACAAGTTGCCAAGAAAGCCCGCATTGGGATTTGAACCAGGAACCGTACTTGTATTCCCCAAAAATAGAACTTGATAATTTTAAAAAGAGCTGTTTTTTTTTTTTTTTTTTTTGGAATGTGCAATTAGAAGGAATATGCAAATTTGAAATGATTGTGGTTCATTATTCTTCAGGGAGACAGGGCATAAGCAAGTGGGTGGCAGAGGGGCAGAGTCCCCTCTCAAAAAGGTTTGAAGGGAAATTGGAAGGACAGATATTCATGCTCAATCGGCCCTTTTGCACCCTTTTTGGTCTGTAATTGGAACATTGTTTCACCTATCGAGAATTTGCCCCCTCGGATTGACTGCTTTGGCTATGTGCCTGTGGGGAGACTTATCTGGGCATGAAAATGTTGAAGTATGGTCAGTTTCATATAACAAAGTCAAAAAGTTATGGTGTGTTCAATGTAGTTTGTGAGTATCAAATCCAGACTGAGTAAAAAAGACTGCTTTACAAATAGAATTGGTTTTGGGAGCCTTTGTTTGGTCACAAAAGGTACAAAGAATATGTGGTAAAGGGAACATAAAGCTTTCAAAGCATTCCATTTTGAATCCTACTAGGCCAGTATTGAATTACATGGAATATGCATTCCTTGCCTCAAGAAAAGTGCATAGAATACCCCTTTGTGCCTGTTGTTTCTTTTAAGGTACATATAAGGTCGATCTCGTGCCTGTATGTTAACATAGCAATTGATATAGGAAATCCATGATGGCAAACTTAGTAAAGGGAGACACTGATGATAAGCATAGAAGAGCATATGTGGAAATCCACAGGAAAAGAAAACATAGAGACAATTAGGATTGCCGTCGTAATCAGTCCATCTTGTGTCTGAAATCACCGGGTGTAAATGTGATCTGTTAAGAGTAATTATTAGTAGTGATAAATACTGCTACAGTCGGAGACATAGTTAAGCAGTCAATATTGTGGTGTACGTCATTCTTCGTTGAAGCCAATGTGCACCATGATTGATTAAAGAGATATGCAACATTTTCAGGAAAGTACACCCTCAGTTTTTGTTCAAAACAAGTTTTTTGAATATTTAGAAAGTTTACCAATGTGTCGAATCACATCTGGAGTGAATAAGCTGAAAAGGCCATTTTTTATATAATAAAAAGATGTTTTAGTATTTTCTGTTATGCATGACAGTCAATCCAAAATCCAAGCAAGCTTCTCTGTAGGGCCAATTCGGACAGCTGGAACTTCCACTTGATGTCTTACTCTGCAAGTTTGGGGAACGGGTTGGTGCAGCGTATCTTCCCTCGCCTTTCACCAATGAGGTCTCAGGTTCGATTCCCGGCTCGTTCTCTGTGGCTTTATTTGAATTTTGCTTCTCGATCCATACTTGTTCCCGCAGGTTTTCTCTGGGGTACTCCGGTTTTCTCCTGCTTCTAAAATCAAGCTTCTTGACATAAATCTGGTATCATGGCTGCCACACAGCATCTTGAGCATGTTTATGTGGATATGTCGCACATTGAAAATACACAAATTAGTCATTATTAATTTGAAACCTGTGTGGTTCATGCACTGAGTTTATAAATGTCAAATTCAAGCTAAATGTCAGGATCAGTGCAAATTTTCTGTAAACTGGATTTAACTAGTGAATGTTTTTGTTAGCACTTTTATTTAAAAATGTTTGTCCAATTTACACCAAATATAGACTAACTGTAATGTATACTGTAAATCAAGATGATTTCATGGCAACTTTTTGTCATGAATGGTCTATCACTTGCCTTTTTGCAAATCCAAAATGTCATTATTTGGTGTACGTAAAGACTACCGAATTCTGACCCAATCATCGTAAACCATGTACATACAATACCATATTTTGACAGAATTCCGAGCTATTATCACTGCTAGCTGTTGTAATTTTGTTTGTTTCTTGACACAGTCATGACATGGGCGAGGCAAGTTGCAAATGCAGAACCACCATCTTGCACATTGTTTTTCCTTTCAAAAAAACAAAAGCTTTCATGTGAATATATATTTTATATTGTTCAAACTTCAAACTGTTGCTAGTGGAAAAGAGGAAACCTGCAACATAGAAATTCTAGTAGCGATGGTAGCACACAGTATATGTTTATGTATCAATTATTGCAAAAACAGCAAATCTGATCTAAACAAACTGAATCTAACATAGTTTTCAGTAGATTTTATACTAGATCGGGCCTCATACAGTTCTACAGATAACTAATAGCTTACACAGTGAGCGGCACAGCTAAAATAGTTAAATTTGCACTACTACGAGCACATTCACACACAATAATTCACTGCATTATCAATTTGCAAATTTGAGCCTCGCAAATTAAATTGATCAACACTCAACACAAAGCCCATAAGGGGAGCGTACGTGCCCACACAAGGGTCTCATTTTCGTCTTCAGGTATATGAATGACCCCTTTTCATGACCAATTTTCGCCGTATAAGTAATGATGTCGCTTCTCTTCAAAATGTTCTCAAATTGATTGGAAAGCTGTCAATTCTGCAAATGGATGCCAAAATTTGTCTAAAAATGATTTCAAAAATTAGTCCAATTCCTCAATCTGAAGCAAAAAATTTCCAAATTTGCTAAAAAGGGTCGAAATTTTTTAGTTTTTTGATTTAAAATTGGGGTTAAAATTTGGCCCAAAATTTGCATCTCTGGTATAGCTATGGTCCAGTTTTTGCCAAAAATTGGTATATACAATACATATGCCTACGGTCCTACTTCCATACTCTCAAGAGGCACGTCCCTACCCCAAACAAACTTGCAGAACCCCCACTACAATTCCTGCAGAAGACTTTAAAGGCACTATCAGATGATCGCTGAAAGAGTCAAAATATTGAAATTGGCAGAATAGCTTAAAAGTGTAGGAAAGTTTGTAGAATTCTCATAAGTAATTTTTTGAACTGTTAAAATGATAGGAAAGAGAAGAAAACAGCAGTCAGTAGTATTCAAAGATAAGAATCTACGAGATTCAATTATGTGTTGTGGTAAGTGTCAGTACGGACGTAATGACTAAAATATCGATTTGTTCTTATTAGGCTTGCTTTTGGTACTTATCACTTGGAGAGCATATTAGGATACCTATACTTGATACAGAGATGCAAAAATCTGCTTTTTGATGTTTTTTGTTTATTTCCTGATTTAGCAAATCACTGAATGCCTTTAAAGGTTCTACAAGTGGCGTGTTTTTTTTTTTTTTCAAATCTCTCCCGCACTTGGGCAATTCCATTGAAATCCCATACTCCCCCTGTGCACACTATACCTAACTTTTCCACATTGTATGGTGGAGTTTCAATAGCCCTAATGTTAACCACCACCCCAATCATCACCTACAATTATCTTTAATGATAATTCATTCTGTTAAACATAGGAATATTAAAGATGGTGATCCTAGCCAGTAGCAAGTGTTTGGATTGATGATGTATTGATGCAGGCACATGTGTTGTGCTAAATGAAGTCACAATACTGCAGTGACAACTACACATGTGAATGAGAATGATTAGTTATCTATTACAACAACCCTGTGAAGAATAACTGTATGGGTCATGACAGATAATCATTGGTATTTGAGATGGGCTTCCCAAAGACTGCAGGTCATTTGGGAACCATCTCAAAAGCCACTGACCAAGACTAGCTTGTTGGACTCATTTGAATGCATTTTTTTATGTTGATTCAAATATATTCTTTGACAATGCCATGAATTTCAAATATTTTTAACAAAACAAAAAATTATCTACTGACCATAGTCTTGCAGGCCCAAATGTTTTACAGGTCCATGGTCCGAACGCTAATAGCCCCACTCATCCCCAGGAATCCGCAGAATTTGACTGGAAGTGGTCAAAATTTGGTATCATAAGAAAGGTACTGACCCATACAGGATTCTGCTTACCTTCAATCCGATGTTTGATGTAACAAATTGCATTGTCTTTAGGCTCCCATAAATATATATTCCCACATAATATATATTCATTTCGATCACCCTGTAATGACGACACCTCCCCAATTGACGTCATACCCACAATCCTCTTCCTCTTTTCGTCTTGGGTGTCGCGACAATTGGCGGTAACGTTAAGATATTTAGCTCCCTTAATTTGTCGAATTTTTGGTCAGATTTAGGCTACTAGGGTAGTTCCTCCCCTTTTGTAATGTTTAATGGCATTTATATTACGTCCCTGGGGCTTGTAGTTTTGTTGTCATTTTTTCGTTTTGCGAAGTCGGTATTTAAAGACTTTAAATACCTTGACCATTGTGCGTCGGGTTTTGTCAACATACAAACACGCATAATTTCATTCACAATCCACAACACCCATAGCCTGACTAGCGTAGGGCGTGGCACGGCCGCCACGTTCATATCGACAGTCCTTTTTTCCCACTACTATCTTATTGTGTTAGGTACTTTATTTATATATTTTTAACGTGTATATGTGATTACAATGTTTTGTGAGATTGTAATTTGGAAATGGACCGACAAGCCGCCTTTGGTTTTCGATTCAAGATGGCGTCCGGTTTGTTTACATTTTATAATTTTATGCACGACCATTACTTCACAACAATGAGCGTACCTTGTGGGTTTACTACCTAGTTTCCCTCCTTACTGCTTCGTGCAGCCCTTATGTCTCAACGAGGGTGATGGCCTTTGATTAAGGAGTTGTAGGATTGTGTGGAAATGCTTTATATAATTTTTCTATCTAAACTTAGTAAATTTGTATTCGTGTATCCCCGCCTTGGTGCGTCCTCAGGCCGTGTTTTGTTTCCCTTTTAGGCCGCGGCTGTACGTGACTTGGTCGACCGAGTCGCCGTCAAGGGACCCACACCCATGCTGATTCCCTCTGGTCCTACTCCGGGGCGAGTAGGTGCGCCGTTCGTATCTGTCTCTTGTTATGCACCTTGTTCGTCTCTTGATTTGGACCGGGGTATAAAACCTTTGGTTTTTCGTCCCTTCGTTATAACTTGGACGGTAGGGATTTTGTCCGGTAATGAGCGGGAGCTCTCCTCGCTGATGTAGCGGAGGTTCACCCCGCCGTTACACCGGCTTTGGGTCTGGTGTCCTGTCAGTCGCCCGCACCTCATGGGTGCGTTGCCTGATAAGATACTGGGCGCGTGGTAGCCTTCTTCGGTACCCCCCGATCACAATACCGCCGCTATAGTTCCCATCGCCGTTACAGGGACTTCCTCCGCTGCTGTAAGCGGGGGTTCACCCGCCGTTCGAGGGTTCACAACCCTCCCGGTGCGTGTCAGTCGCCCGTGCCCAGGGGTGCGTAGACTGGTGGATACTATGCGTGTTTTCACCGTTTTCGGTACCCTAAACCGCTTATGAGATCACCGCTATGTGTCCACCGCACCTAAGGTGGTTGTGTCCTTCCATGGGTTCCGCTAACAGCGACGCTGCCCCCGGGGCAAGCGTCTACTACCGGTGCGTTTCACCGCTGCAGCACGCCCGTGCTTCAGCGAAACCCACCCGGCGAGTCGGGCCCTCAAATTCCTTTATCTATAGGGCGATTTACTGGCTTTTTATTACTTTAACTTTAACTGTACTACTGCGCTGGTCTCGATGCCTTTTGCCTCCATCCTCACAGGGGTGATGTCGGCTGCGGGCGCTTTGGACCCGGGCGAATCTCCCTCGGTGCTGGTCCCCATGGTCTGTAATCCCGGATTAAACCAAACAAAGGACCATTAACTGAGGGATTTGCCGTTCGATTGCGAGCCATAACCATTCTCAGCTTTGAATCCCCTTCATGGGAATCAATATCTGCTTGGACGGAGGTTTTTCTTTCTTCGCGATTATTTGGGCCACGCTTCGCCTGTTTAGTAGGGGCGATTATCCTGGCTCAAGTACGCTGGCCTCCACTCATTACGGCGTCGCTCCCGCGGGGAGTTCTGGCCGCAGGAGTGTTTGGCATTTTCAGCGAGCCGGGGCTGGCGCTATTAGGTTCGGCGGGCCCCTGCTTCGCTGGTCACCCCGGTGCCTCAATCCCTTCGGGGATTTTGCGGTGATGAGTCTCTCGAACGAACCGTCGTGTTGATGGGCCGTTGCTAATTTCTCAGTAGAAATTAATTTTTACACGGACCGTTTATCACGGGGGTTACCGGTTTGAGAGCTTTGGCGGCGTGTTTAGCCCTACGCGTTGTCCGTTCTTTACGGGTGATTTGTTGGCCTTACTTACTGCCTGGTCTCCAACCTGATGGCCTCGGTCCCTGCAGCAGGGATTTCGGCGAGCATATATCATTTTCGTTTTCTCATTTTGTGATGTCGGTCCATTGCTAAATCCTCTCAGGTGGATTTAGCGATACAATACGACCATCATCTCAGGATTTACAATCGCTATCGATACGCGAGACCGGCTATTCACAGGGAGGTTGATACCTATTCTTCTTTAGGATCAACGAGGCTCTGTGAACGTGGCACTGACTCTGTAGGCTCGCCGCTTGTGTGGGGATCCATTCGCGGCATCCTCTGCCGCGCAGTCTACCCGCCCTTTGCAATGCCGTGAAGCCGATCCGCTTGGATTGGCTTGGCGGGGGGAAGGAAAAGGGGGGGGGTGCGGCACGGGCATGCCATTCCGTTAGTAACCGGGCGGCTAGGGCGTTGGCCAACTAGGTTGGTCTGCTTCTCCCGCTGGGGTTGCCTAGCTTCGTATTGCTACGTGTCGTCAGGGGTCAACCCTGGTTTTTCGATCATCTTAAACGGGTTAATGTCAGTGTAACCTCTCTGTCATATGTCAACACGGTATACTGACTCCCTTCTTACCTCCAGCTCCAGCAAACAACACGTTGCCAATCGTTCATCGGTCTCTGGAGTAATGATTCTGTAAGGTGACCATTTGTTGGAAGATTGTCTTAGTTATTCTGCAGTATACACCCTCGTTTGTCCTGTTCGGGGCGCGGTGTAGGCGGAGGTTTCGGTGTGACTCCTTTTTCGGCCTAAAAAAAAAAAAAAAAAAAAAAAAAAAAAAACACGTGGTAATCTTGTTTTTTATTCCTGGTGTACGTGTCCGTTCATGTATCTTGCCTTTTATAATAATACGTCTCATACATATAGGCCCGTACATCCACGGGGCTTTTATCTAGCCTACCCGTTTCTGTTCTTGCGGGTAGTTGCTAAGGTCACTGTGGTGTAGGTCTTCGCCCTAATCGCCTCAATCCCTTACCTCCGGATTCGGGCGATGTGAAGCATCGTTTCACATCTACCACTCCGATGGATACTGGACCTTGTGTTGAGCCATGTCGCTTTGTTACACAAAGACAATCCTGTGGGTGTGATGATTCGTTGCGGGGAACGGGACCCATTCGCCGGACTGTGGTGCACCCCGCGTGGGTGTCCGTCCAAAAACATGCTGCCCTGGGCGGCTCTGCCCGCCAAGGCGTTCTTCGGGACAGCAGGCGTCGGGGTTTTCCTACCACAAACCGGGACCGCGGGCATAGCTCTTTCCGCCTTCCCGGTGGTATCGGCTCCCGTAGCTTCATGGGGGGCGTCCTATCCTTTTATGATGCCTACCCATTTTTGGATTCAACTTCCTTTAGTTGTCTCTCCGGTGTGGGTATGCCTCGACTTCATCCATTCAATCCGTTTCTTCGGGGGGCGGCTTACGTCTTATTAGGCGTTTGCAGCCTCTTAGATAGTCGCACGGTTGTCTTCCGTGCTCAGACCCCTCCTGGGTCCGCGAGTTTGGATGCGGTGTTTTTAATAAAACACAACGCCAACCTATGCTTTTGAGCCCGCCCTAGGGGTTGTGCCCCCGGTTTGGGATTTGTCTCTCTCTCCCCCCCTCCCCTTCCCCGGGGCGTGCGTACTGGTCTTATCCTGCTACTACTACTCCGTCTGATTTTGTTTTTTTTCCTTTGCTGCGGTCCTTTGGTAGGACGAAAAATTGGAATCACTTTGCTTATGGTCTTGAATTCATGTCGATGGGCGCTTTTTTTTTGGATTCAATTCGTTTAGCAATAAATGCCGGTGTCTTTTGCCGGCGTTTGTATCACGACGATATGTAGTCAATATTTCTTCTGGTACGGGAGCTGCTCTGCCGTTCCTTCACGTTATTAACGCTTGTCTTCATTACTTTCGGATCACGTGTTGACTCGAAGTTTTCGATATTTCGTATCGCCCCTTTTGGCGATGATACCGTTGAATGGATACGACTTGGCCGATTAATTTCGTCAGTACCTAAATTGTGTGTCGGATTCCGCCGTAATTGATGCCATATTCCATCGCTTCTGATCGCTTTTCGCTCGAGGTTTGGTATCCGCTCGCCATTTGGCGATGGATACCCTAGTGCATGTTAGACGTTAAAATTTCGTCTTTTTGGGCTTAAGTTCTGTGTCGAAGACTCGGCCAAGTTACCGCCCTGCTATATTCTATTCGGAAGTGTTTCAGGATGCGGGCGGCTTTTAATCTCTACTTAAAGCGTGTGTGGCACGCGCCGCCGAGCCTCTCGCTCGTTCGGCTTTGTGCTCCCGATCCCCGCGGGGGGTCTTTTATTCTCACGCTTTAGCAGGGGGATTCTCACTCCATTATAGGTACTTCACCGGCCGCCCGCTGCGGGTTTTGTTGCCTTTATTTGAATGAAGGTGCAACCTCTCAATCTCTCTGCATGGGGATGGATTGATTGGTTGATAATGAGTCTTTGCATTTTCAAATGACATGGACTTATATTTTTATCACTGTGTTTCATCAATTAATATATCTTGTTGACAGGGGGTATCACTCCATCTATCTATGTCTGGATTGGTTGCTCGATCATGGAGGTGTATTATACTATACTATTAATAATTATTTTACCTCTATGTCGGATTTGATAATTAGTCTTTCCCGCCATAAATTGCAGAGTTTTCTGTACATGGTTGGGATAGACTATATTTATCCATATACCTTCAATGTTTTATATATAGTATATTCCACTCTTTGTCTGGCATCGTGCTGCAGACTGGATTTTAGTACAATCCTCTCAGCCTTTTATAAAGTGAGAGAATCTTTTGGGTGTCCTTGGGCTGGTTTTCGTTTCCCTATTCTTATTCTGTGATGTTCAAGCCCTGCTATGATATGATGAGTTTTGCCTACGGGCCAAACGGGATAACTCTTTATCCTTGGAAGCAAACCTATTTGCACTTAGCAAATATGTTTTTGCTCTAGGTCCAGCTGGGCTCTTTATCCCACTTAGGGTTTTCCTCTCCTCTTGTCATGAATGCCTCATTGGATTTCCCCATTCGCAGGTTGCGTCCCCCTTATTCATTCGTATTATAGGGGAATGCTGTTGGGCTAGGCATTCGGTGGGTGGGGCCAGTCGGGTGTGGGGTGGGGCCCTTTTTTTTCATCGTACTCGGCGATGTTTCCTTAGACTTTAGTTTTCGGAACAATCTGTTTTAGATTCTCTTAACCCCGGCTGCCTCAATCCAGTTGTTTAGATAAGCCTTGGAGTAAATGTTGGAGCTTGTTCTGTTGATCGGTACTCTTGCTCCAACATTTTTTCTGCGGAGAATTCTTTGTCAGCACACCCTTTCAACACGTTTTACGGTCCTTCGTTTGAGGTGGTCACTTCCTCAGGGCGACATCGGAGTAGTCCTTTCTGATCTTTTTATTTCACGATGAAAAGGCATAGTATGACTATTGGCTGTTCCCCCGAATGGGGTCAATCTTCAGGTTGGCCTTTTTCCATTCCGGTGGAGATACTTATCACTTGGGGTTGCTGTACTATGCTGAAGCTGTACTCCCCCGGGTAGGCTTCGGTCTAGAGATGTTGAATCTGAGTGGATCACGATATAAGTCCTGCCCCTCGCAAGATTCTCCTCTTTTTCCGCGCTTCGCACTCGCTTGCCCTAGGGGCTCAAGTGAGTGGGATTGGGTGTGGGCTGGCTGCATTAGGTAACAATTGATGACTCAGGTCTTCCTGTCCTTACGCTGTCCGGGTTTTCTCGCAGAGTATTGTAGCCGTCGAGGTTCTGGGGATTTGGGCTCTTTCCCCCCTCCTCAGTCTCCCTCCCGGGGATGCCCCTTCTCTCGCCCGTCTGGGCCAGAGGTGCGATTGGGTCTAAATGGCCACTGCTCTGAGCCCTTGTAGGTCCCGCATACTTGGAGTAAACCTCTCATGCGCCGTGTGTGTTGTGAACGAGGGGGTGCTGGTTTCGTGGGACGTCTCCTCTAGGTACGTCGCTATCTGGCCATTTATTTTTTTTTTTTGCATGAGCCATCTTTCAGGGGGCGCAGCAAATTATTCTCTAGTAAGTGGTGTGCTTAGGTTTCGTGCTATTTGTATTGGCATGTGAACCTTAGCTCTGCTTCTTCTACTTCTGAATTGCTGCAATTCAATATTCATACTCATTCTATCACGCAATCCATGTGTGACGTTTTGCATCCGGCACCGCCTCCTAGTTACCTGTGCTAAACTGGCGATGTTAATGCAATTTGTTACTCAACTCGGATTGAATGTAAGCCATATTAAATTCGTAATGAGTCTGTAAGACATTGGTGTTCTAAGACTCGTAAGGAATGCTTGCTTACCTTCTCCCGATGTTGATTCCCGGCCCTGTCCCTCCCCCTTCCATATGTTTATCTTGTCGAGGGTAAAAGACAAAAGAGAAAAGATGATTGGTGGGTATGGCGTCACTTGGGGGGGGTCGTCATCAGGGTGATCGAAATGAATATATATTCATTTGGGAATATATATTTATGGGAGGTTTCTGCATCGGCCTAAAGACAATGCAATTTGTTAACAAAAAATCACATCGGAGAAGGTAAGCAACATTCCTTACGAGTCATTAGAACACCACTGTTCTTACATATCTTTTTCTCATTCCCTGTGAAATCTTAATCGGCTAAGGTGTTTTGGTTTGGATTTTATGAGCGAAAATGTCCCATTTTGGTCGACCATATTAATTTTACTCTATGCATAGACGCCAGTTTTCCAAATTTATCGTGTTCGAATTTTTAAACTGCCCTGAAAATTTTTCCCGAATTTTATAATTCTTTGGAGGTTAAATTTTTTTTTAAAACAAAAATTAAAAACAAAAAAATCGTCAAGAAAATGTCATCGAAACACATTTCATTTAAAAGAGTCTTTGTATATTTTTCTCGGGAATTAACCTCCACCTCATTGTTGTTCTTTGGCCTTTGTTACAACGTAAGATACACGCATTTAATGAGCCGCGAAAAGAGAACGGCCGACTGAAAGAAGATTTCTCAATTCGGTGGGCTTTCTTTTTCGTGATATTTTATACAGAAAGTGCTATTGATGTTATTCACCGAGAACGAAACGTTGCTGTCCAAGGAAAATGTCGGTCTTATCAACTGATAAAGTTTGCAATGAATCAGACCATGCCGATACAAATTCCCAGTGGAAATGGCTTGAGTACACTGATACAATGGGGATTATTACCGGAGCGATGGATGCATGTATTATTCTTACAACACTTAAATTCGGCACCCTAAACATGTGGTTTTATTCCGTTAACGTTGCCGAATTCGTAGGGTCTTGGCAGAATGTTTGACGGAGGTAGGTAAAACTTCGGGAAAGAATTTTGTATTGTGCCACCACCCATTGAATTCGGCAGCCTCAACGGAATAAACTGCATGTTGAAGGGTGTGGACTGGAAGCAGAATACTAAATTCATCCCAACCTTCGATTATCGATGTTGGGTATGATGTTCATCATCAGTTTTCATCCATCATGTACTATTTCAGTACTAACAGTATTTTATTATGCCGGCCTATACTAATTACTATGCAATATTGTCATGCTTTTCTAAGCATAAAATGGAGGCCAGGAGACATCTCCTAAAGCTTTCAACTTAGTTACAATTCAGGAGCTTCCGGGGCCTTCGCCCCCTGGACCCCACCAGGGCCCTAAGGCGCTAGGTCGCTGCGCTCGCTACGCACTACTTGGTCCGTGATATTTGTAGAATTTTTTTTAATACCCTGCTGGCATCTCTGTCTATGGGATTACAAAATCACGTTTTTAGCTCTCACTTAAAATGGTTGAAATTTTGGTGTGAAACTTACAGATGGGGTTTTGGGGGAGGGCCATTCTATCAGATGAAAAATTTCGACTAAATCATGATATCCCCCTTTAAGAAGAGTAGACTATAAAGCAAAGTGTCTAGTTATCATGTAGTATTAGATAAAATGGGATATAAAATGCATGGCGTTGGTTGAGATGGGTGGTTCCATCTTTGTGATGGAAGAAAAGTGCACTTTTTTTTTTGTGGATGTTGATCACATAGGAATTCACGAGTGTGAATTCAGTGAATCATAATGTTCCAATGTGGGAGAGATGCCATGACTGGTTGAATGAGTGAGTATTCTAGAAAGCAGGTGGGTGTATATGTGCATGGATGGATGATGAATGGGGAGTATTAGTGGGTGTAATAATTGAATATGATTGAAATTTGGTGAATACTAATATGTATGATTAGGGAGAGAGGGAGTATATGCCTGTTCTATATGGGAGTTTTCTTATTCTGTAGAACTCATAAATTAACCACAAAATACAAACCTTAAGATAATGACAACTTAATACTGCATATAATTTACCACTTGATTGCATAATCTATAATATTACGGTTGGAGAAGTAATGACTGTATACCTCTCTCATAGTGATGTCCTATGTAAAATAAAAATGTACAATAAAAAATCCATTCTTGATTCTGGAAATATACCAACTCGAACAACATCAAAGAAATTTAATCGGTGCATGAAATAACATCTTTTAGAGTGCTGTTTACCCTGGAGAATTAATAGATCTACCTACAAGGGTGTCAGCTGTTGAGAGCTAATGGCCGGCCATTCCAGCACTGCTGCCTTGCATGGTGGGCGTGGTGCCCAAAGGCTAGCCCACGCCGAAAACTGTGGATTGATGTCAAGGAAGGGCAATCCGTTCAATTATTCGTTTGCTCCATTAAATCCTCATACAGCAGTATTGTTGCGTGAAGTGTACCGGCCACCCCCCGTTAACGGGGGACACGAAACCGGATTTAAAACTTTGGTTTAACTAACTAGCGTAGAAGAGCAGACTAATCCAATCAATACAAAATACAACAAGGAAATAGATGAACCTATTGGAAGTATTTCTAGACTTTCAAATCCCTTTTAATATCCGATTCCCCCTCAATCCAACCATGCTTAAAAAAAACGATTGGTTAAATAGAATTAACAATACAAAGAACACAAAGGATATCGCATGCATTTTAAGGGCTAATTCCCAATCCACATGCGTAAAAATACCCGTGGGTAACAATAGGAATAGTTTTGCCCATGCATAATCCCGAATATTCAGCAAAGGGAAATCCAGCGGTTCTGGAAGCTCAGAAGATGAGACAATGACAGATGTGTGAATAGGAACAAGCCGGAATATCCCTTGCAAGTCCCAATGTGGTGACAAGTTTCGTTGGCAAATGTGATCACATAGTAGATTGCTTGAGTGAGTGGCTTGATGGCTGAGTTGACTTGACAGTCTTTGAATGTGATGTCTCAATTAGGTACCTGGGTTGAGAATTATTAGAAGGGAGTGAAAGAGTAACATCAGAAGCAGGAAGAAAAATGTCAGTTGAAGCAACAGCAATAAAGTGTGGGTGCAAATTATGACACACGCTTATCTCTCTCTCTCTTTTTGGGGGGGGGGGTGAAAGGACATCAACCTCAGCCCCAAAATGTCACCTTTCTTGCCCACGACTTGTCGGCCAAAGCAGGAGAAATGAACACACAAATACTAACATACATAAATGTGTGTAGAATTTAACAAAAAATTACAAGCTAATCACACAAGCATAAATAATAATAAAAAAAAACAACAAATCAACATCTCCCCTGAAGACCAATTTAAAGGGGCTTTTTGTGATTCACAACCTTGTCCCTCTGATTTACTAAACATGTTGAGATTTTTTATAACATCTGATCTGTTAGCCTTAGTAATGCATGTGTGACTAATCTTGCTTGTAAATTGATCGTATCTCTAAGAAATTTGCAATTTGGTATGGACAGAAATACGTACGTGGCTATGAGACCCTGTGATACTGTGCATTGGTCACAGTGGTGTAGCCAGAGGGGGGGGGGGCGGGGCAGGGGGAAGCTGCCCCTCATGATGGGGAATCTTCCCCCCTCTTGCACCCCTGAAAAATTAATGATTTGAAAATAATGTATTTACATAGGCCATATACTAGAACTAAACAAATTTTAATATATGCTTGCCCCCTGAAGATATGTGCCCCCCTCCCCCGATTCTTGGAGATTTTGGCCCGAATTCATGCTCCAGGAGCAGGTATTTTCAACTCGTCTCATAGGGGCGCTATTCATTATTATGTGTGCGCTTTATTCCGTTAATGTTTATATTGAAGTATTGCAAAAGAACGACTTTCTGCAGGCTCGGATTGCGTGGGGGTGTCTGTGGGCGCTCGTCTTGTTATATAAAGGTCGTGGGTTCGAATCCCACTCCAGGAACAAAATTTAGTTTAGGATTTTATTTGTATTTTAGAGTTGGAGATTGGAATCATAAAACCCAGATTTGTGGATTGAAGTAGAAAATATTGAATAGCTGCCTTTGAGATAATTAAGCCTGGTTCCTGGTCCTGGAGCATGAATTCGGGCCAAAATCTCCGACGTGCTTCCCCCCCCTGAACAAAAAGCTGCTACACCACTGTTTGCTCATAACACCAAATCATAGATTGGAATCTGGTTTTTCTCTCGAGGATATTTAGTGAACCATAATCAAAGAGTGCTACATCACGAATGGCACCTTTAAAAGTAGCATATCAACAAAGATTTAAAAAATATTCTTGAGGAAAAACTCATTCTCAACATTTTGGTTAATTTCAAGCTAATTTTTTACAAACTTGCTGTTATGACAAATGTTTTTGCATCACATTGTCCCATATGCCAATTGTGTCTAATTTATCTGTTAACAGGACAAAAATTCATCACAACATTGTTAATTCTTGCAGAGTTTTATTGACGGCTGCATCAATGTAGAGGCAGTCTACAATACTAAGCAAATCTCAACTTTTGAGGGTACGAGACCGTGTTTCATGCAATGTCCCTTAACTAACTTGACGATAAATTCTTTTACTGCCATATAATGAATTCACAGTGCCACATTGGTGTATTGTAACCTACCCAGCACTGGCTATACTTCCAAATAATTCTCAGTTCTCACTGTGGCTATGATGAAGAACTGGAAAGGATTGTTGAATTCAATGCTCTTTCAGTGGAACAAGGATAATTGTTGAAGCTGACCCCCCCCCCTCCTCCCCAAATGATGCCCTAGAATCAAGCTGTACATGAATGCATACGCACATGCACACACGCACACACACACACACACACACACACTCTTTCTCAATCAATCAATCAATCAATCAATCAATCAATCAATCAATCAATCAATCAATCATCAATCAATCAATCAATCAATCAATCTGCAGTATGAATAGGGACCAGATGAGAGGAGATAGGTATTTGGAAAACAGGTGTTTCCAAGTCAGAAGTAGACAGTCTTATAATTATATCAAAACACATGTACTGCGTGCATGCACATCCACACCACACACACACACACAAACACACACGCACACCCCCACATACTGAAAAAAAATCATTAAGATACCTAGTGTGTACACAAAATATACACAACTTCTCAAAAGAGGACATTTTGCTTGATTGGGTAATGTTCAAAATTTTCCCCACTTTGGGACACCAGGGATAATTGATATGATCCCTATCATTTGGAACTTACTGATAAATGGGTTTATTCCTTTTTGTCATTGTACCCCCAAATTGATGTACATAATTATATTGGATTGAATGACCTTAAAAATTCATAGCCTCAAATATCATTTTGAGAATTAGGGATGGGCAGAAGCTTTTGCAATAGGGAGACTTACAAAATGATAGTTTTAAGTTTAATTAATACATTCAGACATAACCCTATATTTTGTCTGAGGCAAAGTGTTAACACCCATTTCATTTGTTACCATTATCTCACAGAAAAAGCATCAACTCCATCCTTCAGTTTTCACCCTCTTTTCACCCTTTCTATCCTTATCATGTCCCGTCCCTTCCCATGCTAGCCCCACCCATCAATTTGATCAGGCCGGCAAACTTTACTCACTTAATTATGAGCGTCATTTTTTTGTACTCTAGATGGTACCGCGGATTTGTGCACAAATACTGTGGATTTAGTCTATAAGCAACATAATCGGTTGGGTGTTTTGCTCTAATTTTATTGCACTTTTGAAAAGGATTGATAGATGTTAACATTTTGGGTGCAGTCACTGCCGTCATAGTTTAGAGAAGGGTAAAGTTTGTGAGTTTTTTAGGTGGATTGTCAAAGCAACTAGTTGGGTCATTTTATATGCACAAATGCAACAACGGTAGTTTGGCTGTTACCTTAACCACCCTGGGCACTACCTGCCTATCTATCGGCATCTAAGCACTATTTTGATTGGTTAATTGGAGGGTAGTATCATGTAATGAGCAAATCAGAGATACTGTAAGAATAGCTAAGAATGGTGGTATAGCTTACACAGGAGATATAGAAGCACTGTTTTGATTGGTTACTCAGAGGGCAATCTCATGTTGTATCCTGTAATAAACCAATCAGAGAGATTGTATCAGGCAGTAGTGCCTAGGGGTTAATTCTATATAGTCTGTACCAATTGTGAAAAGTAAAGTGACTGCAAATTCCACAGGTTGTATACAGGTTGTATAACTTTTACATCTAACATTTGGATAAAAACATTACAGGGGCCCAAAATGTGGAAACATTTTATACTTTGGGGGCTTAAAGTTGCCGCCAGAATTGTTCAGAGGTCAGCAACGTGTGTGCTGCAATATTTGCATAAAAGGGGCAGAGACTATGGGTAGCTAGCCCTATGCGCGATTAACCAATGGCGAGGCCAACCTACTCAAATAAGCCAATCGGCATTCACTTCCGTGTTGATGCAGGTCACGCTCGCTTTACGGTTAATCCATCGCCACAATTTTGGCAGAGAGTTTAGTTGACTCCTTGTTTTGATGCTGGAAAGGAACTCTTGTCATGTAAAGTATAGATTAAGAGTAAGACTTTGGTAAGCACACTGGCATACAAGCACATACATAAATACACAAATTTCATAGGATTTGTAGCTTATAAATCCAGTCGTATCAGTTAGTGCAAGTAGTGAGGAATTTATTACAGCCAGAAGTACAACAAGAAATTTTCAGTTTAAAAAGTGCTGCTTTTTCATCCTTTAAATTTTCATTTTGCCTTATGAATAAAATCAGTCATGCCCTTCTCTCCATACTGACAGACTTTTTGGATTATACCCTTATTAGTAGAATAACTAATGTGGTTGGTTTCCATGGCTTTTTGTGAACCAAGACTTCAAACTTTTTACATAAAAGAATTTATTTTCACACTAGTGATCTATTGACAGATACAAGTGACATGTGTTGGAGATGAGTAAATGTGAGTCGTGAATTTGTAAGTTGAATTTACAATGAATTGGACAATATGATAACAAAGACGATGAAAGGTCATAATAAACAACTCAGAACACCATTTACAACTTGGTGCCGAAAAAATAAGCGTGCTCACTCGTTCATTAGCCATGACCTCAGAAAACATGTAGCTTAACCCTTGCAGCACTGAAATGGTAAAGAAATGGCTACAAGGAAATCTTTTCCATGGCCTTCACGAGGACATTGGCAGGAAATCCAGCCCAATGAAGATTCACCGGATCAGACGGTGATGATGGTAGCATGAGAACAACCGCTCCAATCCCCGCCAAATCGCAACATGGTGACAATGACGGGGGGCTTTCCTGCGCTGCCGGGAATTAATGCGACTCATTAGTTGACAACACATTGGATGTGACAACATAAATTTGGGATTTGACTCTGGTGGCTAGCCGTGGGATTTCTTATCGTTCGGTATCATCGGCACGATGCAAATTAGGCAGTAATTGAAAAAGATGTGCGGTTTTATTGGAGGGTTTGCTGCTCTAAAGTCTCGTCTGCACTTGTGGGAATACTTCACAGTAGCCTAAGCCGGCTAATAAGTTGTAAATGATTTCTATGGGGAAGTAGGGTTTGAAGGAAATTTGAATTTGTAAGTCTGGGATAATTTATCAATTTGCTGGAATTAGATAAGATAAGTATATACAGTAACTGGGTTGATTTTTGCAAGGTGGCAAGGTACAGATCTCATTTGCAGTCTTAGGATTGATTTCTGAAGGCATTCAGCACAGTGTGTTGCCATATTGGTTCAAAATGTTGCAATAATTTTGCACCACTGTAAAAGGTTTCTGAAAAACGTGACTGGATGCAAATCTTGGTGTTACTAGTACAGTGCTTTTACTACATGAGTTGACAGAGTAGTCTAAGATGGAATGCATGAACAAAAATGAGGGTGCTAAAATCATGAAATGCACCTTTAAAGGGGGATGGCCCGATTTAAGTATATGAAGTTTCTATTTTGATAGAATGGACTTCACCCCAAAACCCCATCTGTAAAGTTTCGCGCCGATATTTCAATCCGTTTTGATGTGAAGGCTAAAAACGTGATTTTGTAAGTCCCATAGAGTACTGTGTAAAATTAATATTGGTCGACCAAAACGGGACACATTTTCATTTATAACTTCCAAACCAAACATCTTTTAGCCCTAAAATTTCACAGGGTAAATGAGAAAAATAGTAGCTTTCTTCTGATATCAAAATTTTGACCACTTCCGGTAAAATCTGGGGTCCCTGGGGACGAGGCTATTAGCGATCGGGCCATGGACCTTTAAATTTGAACATGTTTGTTGCTTTCTGTTGGAGGGTATGAGAATAGTACATGTATGCATACATTATGAATATGCATTACAAGAGAGCCATTGTTTTCAAACCAACCATGTTTTGCTCACAAAATTGCTGATTAATATGCTCACACTAACTGTACCAGGGATTTAGCCAGTAAACATTGCCATGTATTGTGACTGAAAGAATTTGAAAGAAGTCAAGGATCCTGTCCTGGTATTCAGAGGTCTGAGGTCTGGGGTTCAATCCCTGGTCTGCAGTAATTGTGAATCTACTTTTTGTAATGTTTTTCAAGATCAATTCAAGTTTTGGTCTAGAATACCTCAATCTGTTTCTAGCCTATGTCCCGGGAGAGAGTGAAGGAAAAGCAGGAGAGGGGAAGGTGAAAAGCGGGAAACTTGGGTCGGTTTCAAACCAGGGGCCCTTCAGACCCCAAGCACATCACCGGGGATACCATGCTACAATGGTGTCGCTGGCTTGGACGGCGATTTCGTGCCCATATGTGTCTTCATTTGATGATGCAATCGCTACATCCGGGACTTTGACAGTGCTTTTTCTCACTCGCTCATTACTGTGATGTTCTGAAAGGAGTGGGGCATTAGGGCTAAGTATGATGGCATTAACCCCAAAACTTGGCAAGTGATGTCCCTCAGGCTCCTTAAAAATCCATTGGCAGGCTCCACTCCAGAGGTCAATGGGCATATGAAATATTACAAGAATATCCTGTAATATAAGGTCCAGCTCAATCAAATGATCAGAAGTCACTATCCTAAAAGAAGAATTGCCTCTCCCCACAAAAAAGAGCAGGGCTTGATGATTGTTGGCAACTCAGAGAGACCAATGCAGAAGACACAGACAAGACAACTTGAACAAATCAACATACACATGTAAACAAGGACAGTACGCGGATTGTAAAACAGTCTCGTTGGTAAATGAAATGTGAAACTGCTTCTTAAATCAAATGATTTTACATCATTTTATTTTAAGTTATCATTGCCTCCTATCTGCTGCGTAAACTAAACTTTTAAACCACAGAAGCTGTGAAAGCATGATCTTTATGTTCCAATTCAATCTTTTTTCCCATGGCATAATTTGAAAACTGTTGATTTGATAGCAATCACATTGAGCTACAGTATGCTCATCCACCAAGGCCAAAGTTCAGCGAGTTGTACCAGAGTGTGTATTTTGTAAATAGTTATTGAACTGTGCCATGGGAATTGAGGCATTGTTGGCTCATGGTGACTGCAGCAGAGCATCCAAAAAACTTAGAGAAAAACAAATGGTACGAGAGTTCCTAGTTGAAGAGTTTGAAGTTTGAAACATTTCACATTGCTTCAAACCTTGATTTCCTCTTTATACCTTAAAAGTTTTAAGGAACATGACTGTGTAATAACACTAAGTGCTACTAGATGTCCACTTCAATCAGCTACACTTGTTAACACAAAATCGTTGACAGGATCAGGAATCCCGAATGAAAGAAATGGCGAAGGGGTGAACCGCAAAAAACTAACATTGACACAACACATTCATACTGGTAATCATTGGTGACATGCATGTGTAATGTCAAGTCACGACAACAGGGCACATAGCTCAGTGATACAAGTGGCCACGTTGATGTTCTGATGGGGAGTATGTTAGCCAGAGTGCACATGGTCAAGTTGTCGGTGTATGTTGGGTTTGAATTTAGCCAGGTGAATTGAGAATGTTGAAGAGTTTGTTAAGTTTCATTATTTGTGGCTTGTTTGAAATGTTAGTGGACAGGAAGCCTGCATTCTCTCTCAGGAACCACAATCCTTCAATTGTGTACATGGAATAGCATGGTCATCTGAAACTTAACAGAGTATCTCTTGAATAATTGCATGCAATGAGAGATACAAAGACAATGCAAGGTAGGGGATCCAAGGGTATGAATCCTATGTTAAAGAGATACAAGGACATGTCCAGAAAGAAGCGCCCTCAATTTTTTTTCAAACCCAGATTTTGGAATGCTTACCAGTGTATTAGGTAATTTAGATCACACCTGAAGTGCATAAACCGAATACACTGTCTTTATGTAATAAGATGTTGTTTTAGTATTTTCTGTCCTGCATGACTGAAATTCAAAGCATGGTTTCCTATAGGGTTGATTAGGATGGCAGGCAAGTTTAAAATAAGGCCTGCAGTTTTCTTTTGTACCTGTTTGTCCATTAAACCTTCAAAACATTCTTGGTAGGTGGTCTGCAATCGATCCAGTGCAATTAGAGAGAAATTTGTATCCTAAAAAATCTGAAGATTGTTGGTTTTATATCTTTGCCCGATTTGGCCCCGGGTTCGAATCCCACCCGAGATGTGCAATCTTCTTTAGCTTCTGTCCCTCTACCCCTTCCCTTCCTCTCAGGAGAAAACCGTGATAGGGTTAAAGTCAGTGGCCATTTAATCAGGTCAACTAACCATGGGATCCCTAGGACCAGTGGCCCCTCAAGAGAGGGCATGTTTCCAATCCATCTAAAACCAGAGTTATGGCTAGGAATTGTTTCAGAAGCAGTAGGCATATGGATTGTTAACATATGACTGTTCTTCCCACCAGTTATGCTATTGCTTATGATTAGAAGTGAAATAGCTAGAGTGCACATTTAGTTCTTTCTGATGAGTTTAAGCCTGTGATCTAAATTATCTCAAAGTGTTAATTCGTCTAGACATGTTACCAATATTGCACTATTGAATGAGCAACATTTTGTTGACTGTTTCTATATAGTTGTACTATTTCTGATGAAACATTTCTGAAATGTCAAAAACTAAACTTTAAATTGGAGGATGAAGTTTTAGAGGTTGGAACCCCAGTAAATAGCACATGTCCATCTTGTGGCCATGAGCAAAGCTTGGTAGAAGACTTAGGAAAGTTAAGAACATTAGTGAATAATTGCCTGGGATTTGCCTATCCAGACGGTCATGGTAGGTGGTGGGTAAAAGGCTAGGCTAGGCATGGTTGCCAGGTATGATTTGACTGAAATGGTTGAAGCAGGTGGTGATGGTGGTGACGATGGCATGTAATGTTGCCTATGAATTATCTTGTCACAGCTCATTTCTTCTCTGCTGTGACTGGGCAGATTTGGGGTTCATCTCACCGTGAACCCTTAGAAACACACATTATGAACTCATCTCAAAGTACTTGTATTTGTGGAATTTTTTGTATATAGCTTGTACTTTCCAGGCTTTAATTACCAAATAATTGCCACATTTGTCCTAATAAGACAAGTTATGAGGTACAATTAAAGCATCAATCCCCAAAAATCTTTGGACAAGATGGATTATCTTGTCGACATTTATTTGTTCTCTAATTGTGACTGTAGTCATGGAGTTTATCTCATCATTGAATACAAAGTCTGTTATCTTGAGTTTACAGGGGCACCTTGCATGTGAAGCAAAGATCTGTGAGCAAATGTTAATTTTCATGTTTCATCAGCATATCATTGTAATAAGCAAGTTGACGTGCCCAAATGTGCTGATTTAAAATGGTCGTGGGCAAAAGAAATTGTCTCTTAACATAAATATCAAATGATTTTCTAGGATTTAGATATATGTTGCATGCGATCCTGGTGCCCTTGTGATCTAGGTATAAAAACAAAAGGCTGGCACAGTGACATTACAGTCGCCAAAGAAAGCCCAATCTTTGTCAACATATATATTGTATAGGCCTGTACCTTGGGATGACTACAAAAGAGTTAAATGAAACCTTCCGTCACATTGGTGACAGTCATCTGTGTCATGGCCTGATTTTAACAATGGAGGGATACCTCAGACACACACAGAGACACACACATACAGGTCGTGTCCACACTGAGGCTGAAACTCCAGAGTTTCAAACTCTGCGGCCGGTGTCGGTCAGGGTTTTGACTGTGTGTACGCATTCACAGTTGATATCATCAATTGTCCAGCAAGGTTTTATCCCCCTAAAAACATGGTGGGGAAGCTCCAGCTCCAGAGTGTTTTAGAGTGTTGTCATGTGGACAGCTTCAGGGGATAGTGAGAGGGGGTAACCTCACACGTTCATCTTTATTGACAAATATATGTTTGAATATTACGCGCGAAAGACCATGGCTTGTGTCTTCCGTTATTTTGACTTCTGGTCTACACTCCAATATGAAAAGTGGAGGAGAATGGTCGGGGGGATGATTTCAGAGTTATGGCTATCATTTGGACATAATTTGGAGTGAAGTGAAATAATTGGATTTAATTTTCACCTCCGGAGTTGCAAACCCTTGGAATTTGTGACTGCCTGAACATTACACACACACAAAGAGCACAGTAATTATGCTTGTGATCAGGTTTCACCAAATGACTCTAAAATAAGCGTAATTTTGTTAAGAACCATATTTCTAATCATAGCACTCTACTGGCTTCCTACCCAGCTTACTTATTCTCTTCCTCTGTGAGTGATGGGAAGACAAGGTGGTGAGGAAGGTCACACCTTTCCTTTATTTACACAAGCAGTATGCCCTTAAGATTGGCTTAGGAAGATTTTCAGGATTGGGGGGGGCCCCCCCGCGAGGCCCAGCGGGGGGGGGGGGGGGGGAATTTTCCTTTTTTTTTCTTGTCTCCCAGCCGATTTGGGGCCAAAAATCACAAAATTTAGGCAAATATCAGCGATTTTGTTGCAAAAATCACCAAATTGGGCAAATATCAGCGATTTTGGGCCAAAATTTGTTGAGATCTCAACTTTTCCCCCCTAGAAGCTTGGAATTTGATGTTTTTTGTTAAAAAGTGTGAAGATTATTGGGGGGGCTCAAGGGTATTGAGCCCCCCCACCAAAATTATTGGGGTGCCAAGCCCCCCCCCCGCTTCCTAAGCCTATGCTTAAAGATCTTATTTGGACTCTTAGTCAAAGAAAAAAATTTTTAAAAGAAAAAAAAAAGGCAGATTTGTATAGAATCAAACAGGTGTGCCTGACCCCTTTTTTCATGCCAATTTGGTATAAGCAATGATTCATTTTTTTTTCTAAATTTTCTCAAATTCATTGGAAAGTTGGTAAAATTTTCTCAATCGGAAAGCCAAAATTTTCTAAAAATTGTTGGAAAAATCGAGTCAATTTCCTTCTCAATCTGAAGCAAAAATTGTCCAAATTTGCTTAAATGTCAAAATGTTGAGGAAAAATGGCAAATGTGGGTTACATTTGGTCCAAATTTTGGCATCTCTGATATAGCTATGGTCCCGTTTTTTTGGCAAAAAATGGTATAGCTATGGGGCCCCCTTCCAGACTCGAGGCACATCCCTACCCAAACCAAACTTGAGCTGATGGGTGCTCTGAAATGTTTGCACACACCGCTGTTTGAAAGTCTCATTTATTGTGACAAAACCATAATAAAATCAAAAATTATCGCCAGCTACACAGTTTTGATAACTGATTTGAAATATTTAGTCCACTAACTACATCCTTGTAAATTTTCGAAATTTCATTGCGGGCAAATATGATTTTTTCTTAAAATCTAGTTTTCCAGCTTTTTCATAGCTTTCTATGGAGAACGAGAATATAGTATACAAATATTTAATGATCATGACGGATCTTGTGGAATCTATTGGCCCCCGAGGTGAACTGGAGGGCGTGGGGTACTATTTTACCCCACGCCCTCCACGAAAATAGTACCCCACGCCCACCAGTTCACCGAGGGGACCAATAGATTTCACAAAGATCCCAAATAAGATCATTAAATATTTGTTTTAATCCCTTCATGAATCTATTTTTTGTTATTGAGGGGTTAAAAGTGAAACTTGAGCTGAGGCCTACTTAAAAAAAAAAGGCAAAACTAACCATTTTATAATTAAAGTTTTTTAAAATGTAAACCCAAGACAAGAGAAACTGACAGATGGACATATACACACCACTTCCCCCCCCCCCACACACACACACACACATACCCTGCAGCTATTAGTTTTATCCCCCTGGTTTGAAAAACAGTAGGGGGATTTTGTGAGAGTGCGCATGTCTGTGTGTGTGTGTGTGTTCCAGTTGTTAGGTTTTTGTTTTTCAGGTCTTCTTCGAAAAGTTGATTTAAACGAGGACTTGGGGTTAAGGTGCGGTAGGGTTCCTTCTTATGTGGATGATGTCATGGACCAAGATCAAAGGTCATTTGAGGTCATGTCCTGACTGCCATCTTGCAAGGGGATGGGTTTGCCGGGGATGGTGGAAGTTACTTGCAGTATTTTTTGGACTTTCATTTTCTTCCCCTCTAACTTGAAAAGTAATGAAAAATGTTATTATTTAAAAGAAGCAGGAGGAGTGGGATTCGAACCCCAGTCAACTGTATTGTTAGCTTAGTTGCCTAACTAATAGACCAGTGAGGATTGCTGTGCCCAATTTGCAATTCTAATCCTTGATAACCTTGATGGAATGATTTGATACTGGTATTGTTATCAGCATTCAAAATTATGAATAGCTCCACTCTGGGGCGATTGTTGCTTTGCAACTTATGCTCCAGGAGCATAAGTGGAGGTCAAAATCTTATATAATCATAGTAAAATTGCCATCATGATGATCCAGCTTGTCTAGCAGGTATTCAGTAAGTAGAGATAGAGGCGAGTTATGTAATTGGGGTACCAGAATCAAGAAGGTCATTTGAAAGTTCACACATGGTGGATAGGTCACTGGATGTAACATAGGAGATGCAAGTGTTACCTTGTAGGTTAAGAGTTCAGGTAAACAAAAGTTAAATGTAATCGGGGTACCACAACCAGTAAGGTAATCTTGTAAGGTCGCCAAATGTCCTTGAGATGGCATCTAGATAGTAAAACAAGGTATGCATCTTCTATCAAAAGTTTTGTGTCATACATCTTAGCTAGTTATGGGCTTGCTCCGATGTTGTTGTTATTATTGTTATTGCCATTATAGTTGATTTTTTTCTTTTTCTTTGTTTGAACACAGGCCAAGAGAGTTTTATAAGGTAGATATGTGGGAGGACAACACCAGGAGACACAGACGTCTTATACGCAACCCACACGGGTCTACCCACTCAGAGGCTACACTCAAGGCTGCTATAGAACATGGTATGTATTAACCAAAAAGGTAAGGGGGCATAGACACAGGCACATGAAATCGCGGATTTTAGGTTGTCTGATGAAATTGGTAAGACCTTATGGCAGCATGATTTGTTTGTGTGTCTTTTGGTATACACTTTTAGTTAAAATCTTGTTTTGCTTTTAAGTGAAGTGATGTATCAAGTTTATACTTGGTATGCTTATACATTGAGACAAGGGGTCTTATATAGGATAACAGATAAGGAGGTCAAAGGTCATTCAGGGGGTCACTTAGGGTCATTATATTTTGTGCTTGTGTTTTACACTTTTGGTTAAAATGTTGTTTAGCTTTGGTGTAGTGATGGATCAAGTTTGTACTTGGTATGCTTATATATTGAGACACAGGATTTATGTGGGGTAACTGATGAGGAGGTCAGAGGTCATTCAGGGTCACTTAGGGTCATTATATCTTGTAATTGTGGTAGGCCTATATACTTGGTTAAAATGTTGTCTAGCTTTTAGTACAGTGATGGATCAAGTTCACACTTGGTATGCTTATACATTGAGCCAAGGTCATTCGGGGGTCACTTAGGGTCATTATATTGCTCTTCACTTATTCTTTGACCACATAATCGGACGACCTATTTGGGACCATTGTCCCTATTTTAATTATATATTCTAGGCCTACAACAATAATAAACATTAATTTCTGTCAGCGCTGCTCAGTTCAGTGATTATATTTACTATTTAAATGTGTATCCAATCTACAAATGAGGCAAAAAAGTATGTTGCTTCATTACATGCATTGCTGTAGCATAGTTTGTGTACTGCTGTATTCAAACAACTCAGGAGCATACCATTGTTGAATCGTTATCACCCTACAGTTGATATGCATATTAGCGCGTCATGCCCAGTGCAGTGTTCACTGAAATGCATTTACACGGTATGCTTAAGTCGATGCACTGTTCGTCACGTTTGGAATTATGAGTACGCACAAGGGCTCCAGGTGCAAAGTGTAAAGCAGCAGGCATGCCAAAAGCTATTGTTTTGCTTTAGATTTTGCTAAAATATATTATGAGGAAAGATTTCTGTCAAACTGGGAACATTTTAGTAGTAATATAGTGAGAATAATTATGTTCCTCTATACATGATATTAATAATTTTTTAAAAGGATTTTCATTTTTCTTAATGTGCATTATCTACATAGTTGATATACTACAATTTAATCATAAAATGGTTGGGTTACAGATGGATTGTGTATATTTCAAGCTTACTTTTAGGTAGGACTAGGCAATGGTTAATGCCCACTTTGTTTAAGTTGGGAGTTCCTGTTCAAATGTTCATTTTTTGTGGGCTAAAATGTTAAGTTTTTATGGAGCGGCCCACGGCTTGTATTCTTTGAATGTAGCGAGCGCGAAAGCTGAGAACCACAAAATTTTAGTTTAACTTTTAATTTGGAGCCCAGTCACATACCTTGATAGATTATGATATGTGATGTATAAAGGTACACAGTGTGTGTACTAATCAAAAATATGTCATTACTGCTAATTTTTTTTTTAAATAAGATTTGTATAGAATCAAACAGGTGTGCCTGACCCCTTTTTTCATGCCAATTTTGGTATAGCAATGAGTCATTTTTTTCTAAATTTTCTCAAATTCATTGGAAAGTTGGTAAAATTTTCTCAATCGGAAGCCAAAATTTTCTAAAAATTGTTGGAAAACGGTCAAATCTTCCTCAATCGAAGCAAAAAATTGTCCAAATTTGCTTAAATGTCAAAATGTTGAGGAAAAATGGCAATGTGGGTTACATTTGGTCCCAAATTTGCATTCTCTGATATAGCTATGGGTCCCTTTTTTGGCAAAAAATGGTTATAGCTATGGGCCCTACTTCCAGACTCGGAGGCACATCCCTACCCAAACCAAACTTGAGCTGATGGGTGCTCTGAAATGTTGCACACACCACTGTTTGAAAGTCTCATTTATTGTGACAAAACCATAATAAAATCAAAATTATCGCCAGCGCACACAGTTTTGATAACTGATTTGAAATATTTAGCTCCACTAACTACATTCTTGGTAAATTTGCGAAATTTCATTGCGGGCAAATATGATTTTTTCTTTAAAATCTAGTTTTCCAGCTTTTTCATAGCTTTCTATGGAGAACGAGAATATTAGTATACAAATATTTAATGATCATGACGGATCTTGTGGAATATATTGGCCCCCGAGGTGAACTGGAGGGCGTGGTGGTACTATTTGTTACCCCCCGCCCTCCGAAAATGGTACCCCACGCCCTCCAGATTCACCGAGGGGGAGGGGACCAATAGATTTCACAAAGATCCCAAATAAGATCATTAAATATTTGTTTTATATCCTTCATGAATATATTTTTGGTTCATTGATTGGTTAAAAGTGAAACTTGAGCCTGAGGCCTACTTAACAAAAAATAGGCCTTGCCTGTACTGTACTCTGTAGGCTAGGCTAGCCTAGGGCTAGGGCTAGGCCTAGGCTAGGCAAGAGCTTGAACATTGACTGCCTTTTAGGCAGAGGAAAGTCCGCCCCACTTACGATATCAACACCTTTTTCGGTACATAATGACGCTGAAGTCTGTACCGAATGTACTCCCGGAGAATTTACTGCATATAGCATGTATAGCTCACCTTTCTGTTTCTGTGCACAGTCATGCAGTGATGCAGCGTTGAGATCATATCAGCGGTGTCCATTCCATGGCATTAAAATAAAAATCACCGCGGGAATCACCGGCGTTATTTACACAACTCCTCGCACACTGACAGAACATACGTAATTATTTTTTTTTGTATTCTCACTATCCGTGCAGAAGGTTCCCACGGTTATTTATTGCACTTGTGCGCAGCTATGTTGTTGCTACGGGGTCGACGAAATAGCCTCAACAATGCGTCAAATTTCCTTTCAGAGCAATAACTAATACGAACGTAAACATACGTTGAGACAATACAAGTAAGAGTATGTCCCGCATGTCTAAAGTCACACTCGTAGCTAGTCGTATTGACCACAGCGAAAGAACCGATAAAGGAACAGGTAACACGCGTATCGAGGGCTAGGGGAAATAGGTGCCTATTCCCTAGGGAAAATAGGAATCTATTTCCCTGTGATTCTCTCTTTCGCTCGCTTTCTCGCAAATAGTTTAAACTATTTGTGTGCATGTGACTCGACTTTTAACCAATCAATGGATTTGTTTAATTTTTGCAGAGATAAAAGCCCTTGCATGGTTCCTACTTAATATCAGTTGTAAAATTGTGTCGCCACTGATTAAAATTGTTAACTATAAAAGAGACCAATATGTATGGGGTTCAAAAAGCTGGTACAAGATTCAAAAGTAAGGAAATTACAAATTCAATTTGTATGGATGTCATTTGCTGAAATACTGCTTTGGAAACAGACTTTATTCCCATCCCATAATAGAAAATCCAGACAAGGTTTAAAAAAGTCCAACTTCTCAGTACTGTTCCAGATATTTATTTCATAAAGATTTAAAAAACGTAGGGAACAAAAAAAAAAAAAAAACATTATGGACCAAAACTTTTAAAAAGTTTGTCCATAATATGTATGGTGTTGAGGGTTGTAGTGTGTGAGTGTGTGTGGGTGGGGGGGGTGTGTGTGGGAATGTTTCGACTTAGAAATATTCAATATACATCAAATCCATTTGCATTGTTACACAAGTAATTTTTTTTAATGGTTCGGAATAATGAAAAATTCCCATATCATGTTAATATTGGAGATAACGCAAAGGACCTGGCAGGGATAAGCAGAGAGAAGAAGGCCCTCAGTTTTGACATTGCGTTATCTGCTACCCATTTTTACAAATCATATAACTTTTCAAAGTTCTGATCCGAACTTTGAAAAACACGAAAGAAATGTTCATATTTTGAGAAATGGCACCTTTTAGGGATTTTAAGTGTAGGCTGCAATGGGGAAAAATCGAAGTTTTATATACAACCCCTTTCCCCCCAAGAAACGGGAAGAGACTTATTATGATATGTGTATTGATAATATCTATCTACCCTGTAAGTGGCTTTCCCGTCTTGGGGGGGAAAGGGTTCATTTAAAACAATTACTCCATCGAGGGTGCATCAAATAGAAAAGAAAGAGCATAAAATCCCAATCACTGTGAGGCAAGGCTGCTAATCTACAAGGGCCTGAGTTCAGTAGCCTTGGATGTGCCACCTGTAACAACGCTGACCATGAATGTTCTGGGTATCATAAATCACTGCACTAAAGAAACAGAAGGTTGTGTTCAGACGGGGGGCCTACTTTCGAAAAGTCGCGTACAATGAAAAATTCATTTAAGTCCTCATAGCGCCTTTAACAACGACGCACGTCCACACGAAACTTACCAACGATTACCCTTCCAAAGTTACCAGCGAGCGGCCTTCATCGGTCATTGGTTAATAGCGGAAGTAGCGTGCCGCTCGCGCTGACCTGGCGGTTAATTGCTTGAAACCCCGGGAAAACTCAACCCATTGTAAACAATGCCAAAATGGAATCCTCAAGTAGGAGTGTGTTTTTAAAAGCGATATTTTGGCTTCTGTTTTTCGTTATTACTCATCGACAGAGGATTTGGCAGTAACACTGATTATGCCGATATTCATTCCCCCTACACCAATCAGTGAGAAGCGATCCAACCCCAAACATGACATCATCAAAAACAAAGGTCATGCATCATCAACGAAATGTGGTTCCTTGCCACAGAGACAGAGTTACGTGCAGTGGCCGGTTTACGGCACATTTTGATTCGCACTTGCTGTGATTAATTCACGATTTAACCACTTAAAGGGGGATGGCCCGATTTAAGGATATGAAGTTTTCATCTTGATAGATTGGCCTTCGCCCCAAAACCCTATCTGTAAAGTTTCGCGCCGATATTTCAATCCGTTTTGATGTGCGAGCTAAAAACGTGATTTTGTAAGTCCCATAGAGTACTGTGTAAAATAATAATATTGGTCGACCAAAATAGGGTACATTTTCACTCATAACTTCCAAACCAAACATCCTTTGGCCCTAAGATTTCACAGGGCATATGAGAAAAATAGTAGCTTTCTTCCGATACCAAAATGTTGACCACTTCCGGTAAAATCTGGAGCTTCTGGGGACGAGGCTATTAGCGATCGGGCCATGGACCTTTAATACAAATCATATAAAGTTCTAATCTCGCACAAATAACAATGAATATGTACTTATTTAGATTGAATACCGATCGAATTAATTTCTCTCTCAATACAAATTATGTTGGGATTTCTTTTTCAACAACTGTTCAAAATACTTGGTCGTGTGCATAACCAACATGGGACATGAGGCTGCCTGTCAACGGTCACATGATCGCAAAAAAGGGAAATCCCTATTTGTGTTGTCTTCAACTCAATTTTATCTTGCACGTTGGGTTCCTTCCAGATCTCAATTAATGCTTGTATCTCTCTCTCGGACCAGTTTGGGTTCCGTGTTCGCTTGTTTTTCGGGGCTGTACTACTAGATGATGATGATGCCATTATCAAAATAAATTGGAAAAAACAGTAAACTGTACTACAAACAAGCACAAGACCGCTGTCAAAGTTGATGAATACACGAACTAAATTGGCGTTCGTTTATGGTATCCACGCTACGGAATAAGTTGACCCGGATGTCGTTACGAGGTCACGATGAGATCACCCTTAACATCGACGTCGTGAGTAGCACTGTTCACACGGCACTTACCAACGACGATCGCTCGCAAGTAGCTCGCTACTTTTAAGATTTCTTAAAAGTAAATCGTCGTTGTTAACTCGTTGTTAGCTTAACAATGATGTTGTTCAGACGGTCACTACTCACGAGCTTACCAATGACTGTGCTTACCAACGATCTTACCAACGACTTAACAATGATCGTCTGAACATGCCTAGAGGGTGTATTTGCTAAATGCACTGGTGAATTAAAGTTATTGAACTGCGCCATGGGAAGAGGTTTATTAGCGCATAGTGAATATATTCCAATAGCTTTGTGCTTACTCTACCAGAACAAAAGTCCAACAGATTTTCCTGAGCTTTGAACCATAGACAAAATGACCACTTCTGTTATAGTAACTCTGATCATCAATGAAAGGCCTATTGAATATAAATCTCATGTGAAGTTTTGAAGTAGTATGAACTATTTATAGTTGTGTGTTCACTACTTAGAACTCAAACCCCCCTTACTATTTGGAGTTTTTTTCATGTTTTTAGCTTGTAATGGCAACTTTAGAAGAAAGTATGAAAACCAAGTCTTATGTACATGCAATATCGCAAAATGAAAATTCATCAGCCTAGTTGCAACTATTGAGGGCACTTCTCTCTGCTTATCCTGCCAGGTCCTTTCAAGAAGTACTTACCACCTCCTAAAATATCATGTAGTCCCAGGTTTACAACTATTCATTCCAGTTCTAGAGATCTGACATCAATGAGATATCAATGAGATATCAAAGTTAGCCGAGCAGAAAGTATACAATTATTTAAAGAGCAAAATGATCAGTTTTAATAACTGGAGGCAGTTAGTATTTGCCTGGATATAATTAATACTCTTTATACATATATCGTAAAGAGTAAGTCCTCATTTTTGCTCACTGTAAAACCTGTGTCTAAATCAATTTAAAACAGTTTGAATGATCAAAAGTTCTAAGGAAGTTTCTAGCTCCAGTTGAAAGCAGGTAGCATTTTTCCATGAAAAATTATATCATTTTATGTTGGTGAAATTTCTCCTCAGGTGAACCAGAAGATGTCGTAGAGAAGGCCAAGCAGGCCCTGCATGCCCAACTGGCAGCAGGGCGCCGTGCTGATCTACAAGGACCCGAGATTGAGGATGATAATACTAGCCTTCAGGATGAAAAGGATGCAGAACTTGAGACAGAGCTCGAAGGTAAGATTGACTTGTCATCTTTCAGATGGCAAATGCACATCTTCATGGAGAAGAAGGTAAGGTGCAGACCAGAGGGTGTATTGAGTCAATCCCACAATGCACCAGTTTTGGGAAATTTCACCTCAATAGGGTCATGTGATCCCACAGCAATCCTATTCTTAACACATAAAAACCCTGACTTTTATGCTCATTTTAGCCCACAAAGCATTAGTACTTAGGGATTTTTTAGCATAATCATGAAATGTCTTGTGGTTCTAAAGCTTTTGGAATACTTTTTTTTCGCTAAGTACTGATGTTTTTTAGTACAGTACAGTATAGGGACATTGCAATGCATTAAGGGATTGGTTCAAAACACCCTCTGGTTGCAGACCATGTCTGTAACAGTGGCATTTGCTTACCGATATCATTATTGCAACATTCACCTGTAAGGTATATGCCACAGTGTACTGTAGAATTAAGTGCAAGTTGACATAACATTTGTAATTTATCATGATTTAACTCTTTTGGTATGGTATGCTGGCATTTTTTATGCCAGTACACCTAAATAAGGCTATAGTCGAATCAAACTTTACTCTTACCTCAAATGCTCAGACTGACCCCCTAAACAACATATACAAATAGAAAACAAAACCTCAAGAACCTCCCATATAAACTATTTTGGTGCAGGATAGAAGATTTTACCAAGCCCAATTAGCTTAGGTGAAAGTTTTACTGTCAAGTACCATGAATACTAAACACCACCCATAGTTAACCCCTTGAGCACTACCAGTCTTTCATAGAGAATATATGTTTGACTGATTACATCATATGTTCATTTCAATAACCAGATGAAATGTAGCTTCCAATTTTAAAAGTTCTTGCCCTCTTTGGCCCTGCCACCATTCTTACCATGTTGTATCACAGAAGTTCCTTTGTGACCAATTAGCAAGTAATATTCATGGGGCTAAACTGAAAGGACAAATGCCTGCACAGAAGTCAAAACATCAGCCGGACAATGCCCCAGCAAACTACATTCACTGCCAGAATTTCACAGGCAAGATTGGGTTGCTCCCAGCTGACGTGTGTCAACCCGGAAGCACAAATAAGTTCCTGACAACGGTCACATGATTTGTAATTGGTCGAGAGGCATTTGTCTATACCGCGCTTTAGTTTGCATAATACATTGCACGCGTGTGGCTTGCCTGAGAAATTTTGACACTGACTGTAGCTTGTAGACCACTGGCTATCAGTTCACATTTTGAGCTAGTACCAGTGGAGGTATTAATCCAATCCCATAATACACTCTGATTTGGAGATTCAACCATGACAAAGGTCATGTGACACTCCCAAACAGAGCCTATTACCAACACAAACACACACATACAGAAGGCCTGACTTTTACACTTTGTTTTACCATGGAATATGTTAGTACTTGGGATTTTGGAAATAATAAAAGTTCTTGTGGTTCATAAATTTCTAGCACTTTTAGTCCTTAAGTTTTGAACATATATGTACAGATACAGTGCAGTGACTGTAAAAAAATCACCCCTCTGAGCTAGTATAGAGAAGTGAACTTTGTACAATACCACTCATAAACTGTATGAAATAGGTATGAATTTTTGTTTACATGTTTATAATTAATTAGGGAGAATATGGCTCGAGTCTACTTTGTGCATACCTGTATTGCGTCATAGATGTTACACTAGGCTTTCAATTAAGTCATGTGACAGGTGGCTATTTTTCCCCAACATGACACATATCATACGTGCAAGTAGTCAAAATTAATATCAGTATATTTATTGATAGTCGAGGGCTACAATCCAATATTTCTACTGAGTGGCCAGATAGCGAAATTAGTTGTCAGGAATGTAGAGCTAGGTGTGGTTGATGACACCATTATAAAGCTCAATTTCTATGACCTGAAAGAAGCTTGCATATATGCAGAAGAGTAGATGCTTACAGATAATATGATGGCCTTGTTTTCTCTCTCTTTCAACTACATTATCACGAAAGTTTACTGGGAATGCCTACATGGCCATGTCTAATTTCAGATTGTTAATTCTAATTCATTCTTTGATTCTTTGATACGTTATCCACCCACACCCGCCAACTATCGTGTTTCAGGACATCTAATCTTTAACCACCTGGACACTACCACCTATGGTATGATCTGATTGGCTCATTACAGGACACAGCATTAGATAGCCTTCTGAGTAACCAATCAAAATACTGTGTAAACCATATCACCATTCTTACAGTGTCTCTGATTTGCTCATTACATGATATTTCCTTCTAAGTGGCCAATCAAAATAGTGCTTAGATGCCGATAGTGCCCAGGGGGGTAAATAATTTAGGTATGTACTATAAAACAACATGTTCAGATTATTGAACCAGATGGAAATACACATGACATACAATAGTTTTTCCCCAGGGACTCCTATGACACTATCTAAAGAAGTTGGAGATTTTTAAGAAAGCAAGCCAAATATCAGTGAAGGATAAAAATTAAAAAATAATCAATTTTATCTTCATTGTAACTAAAAACACATCTATGAAATATTTGTCTAACAAATGGAGGAAAAGGAGCTTGCCATTATCACCATTTTATGATGCAACATTTATCTCTGCAACATTGCTGATCAAGCTAACTGCTTGAAAAAATGGACTAACTTGTAAAATGTAATTTTTTAAAGAATATTTTTTTCACAAAATATGCACATTTGTCATTTTGGTTGTGGTTTCCTACACATTTATTGTGTCCGAAGGCTATTTTATAGCCCGAACAAGCTGCATGACATTTTAATGTTGAACAAATGGTTATTCACAGAAAATTTCTGACATTTGCTGATTTGCTTGTAGATCACAGAAAGACAAATTTATTTCTGTGGTTTGATCTGTCCTGTCCATGTATAATATTTGCACACTTGCGCACATGTGCACGCATTGAAACTACTAGAAATTCAATATGAATGGGTATGATATCACAAAATAGTTTGTGTATAGCTACCGTACCCTATCTCTAACTTATGATGTGGACAGCTTTGACAACTGGAGAGATTCAACAGAACATACATTTCGAATTTATTGTAAGCCACTAATGAAAGTCATATAGGTCAAACCACATGAATAGAGTAATCATGTAGTGTAATGGATGCTTCTGCTGTTTTCTTCTCTTTACAACACCCCTTAACATTTAATGAACTTCATTAATATTTTAAACAGGCAGAAACTCGCCATACATATCTTAAATGGTTATAAAATGTGATTCTATCTATACTTTGTCAGCACCTAATAGACAGGAATGTATGAAGATTGCATTCAAATGAGTCCAAACAAGCCCAATTTTAGGTCAGTGTTTTATAAGATGGCTTTCCTAATAGCCATCTTAAGATCCACTGAGTTGTGGATACAGAATATGCAATCTACCAGGGTGGAACAGGTTGTATTTAACGCATGCAGCACAACTGTGCCATGCAGTAAATATGGATGAGGCCCTCTGTTGACAGGTGTATGCTAATGTATATTGCCTGTACAATCCCTGCATATAATTTGAGACTGACATCTAGCAAGCAAGCTGCTACAAGGGGCAGTGGCCATTAGAGTAAAATGTTGAAACTTTAGAGTGATTTCAATTAACACACACACACACACACACACACAACTAACCACAGATTAGTAACCTCTCTCAAATTTATTGAGGAGTAAAACAATTGGATGAAAACAATGTTAGACTTCTTCGTCAAACTGAGCATGGGTGCATTGATCATTTTTGTCAATGCACAGGAACCAAAAATATCCAGACATTAACCTCTGATCGATGCACTCGCGCTACATTCGCATATTTTACCTAACATCTGTCCTGATTGGCAAGTGCATAGATTACAGTAGCATGTAGATTATAGTCACTGGAGTCTAGTACAATGATAATGATATTGGGCCATTGCTTTGACATTCAATTTGTAATTATGCCACTGGTTTCCTTGTGAATTGCCAGAGAGGATCTAAAGAATAGAGGCTAGCAAAACAGTCTGAGAAATTAGTTTTAATAGGCTTTTATGTCAAAGACATGGCATTGATAATGATGGCTGGTATTTAGAAGATCACAACAGAGTGAGAAAGCTAATATAGTCATGTAACATTGATTGATACTCCTTCATTATAAAGAGCAATCTGAAAATAAAATGACCAATTGCATGTATCATGCACAGTTTGATAATGAAAAACTAACTTACGTCATTGGAATGAATATTTGATGAGCGGTATTATCCAATTTTCGAGGTAGTCTTTCATATCACATACTATATTCCTTGTGGACCTATCTGATTAAAGCAATGATGGATGAATTTTGGAGAAGTATGACAAGACATTTTCTCTGATTTTGGTCTGAAATGAAAGATTGTCTCAAAAGATCAATATTTAGGTACAAAAAAAAACAGAAAATTGACCTAATCAACTTTTTACCTGTATTGCTGGGTAATTAAGATCTAGCCTGATTATGATTTAAAAAAAAACACATTATGCTGTGTGCATGACATAAGAAAAATCTGCATCGAATTGAAAGCCAATTGATAGGGTCAGTTTTGGAATAATCATATCAGCTACATGTTGGTGTACATAATGGAGATGTATTGACATTGTAGAAAACTTAACAAGCTGATTTGGGTTGCATTGGACCTGGGTTAGCACTAGGGAATTTTTGTCTTTGGCCATCAATTTTACCAATTTAAATTCACAAGAAATGTAAATATCAGATATATATTGTATGTTTTTATACATAGGTGTCATTTTAAGGCGTGGTTGACATTTAAAATGAAATTTTCGGTATTCCATGAGCTGCCATGCATCCCAACATTATTTACATTGAAATCACTTAAGTTGTTCAATTCTTCTTATCATATCCACAAGTCATTGGTTGTGGCCATGTGGTGGTGTCAGGATTTATTCGACTGAGTAAGCTGATCCGGGGCCGCGTGTATCCATGATACGGACGCTCCTAACACAGCCCTGTTAGTTGTTCAATTAAGGTGCTATGTCTTTACACTTTTGTGTGGAAAATTCCATCAAGCATATACAGCTACCTGAGACCATACCTAAGATGTACACACATCGAATACTAAGCAGTGTTAGCAATGTCAATGTTCATGGACGTTCAACTATTTGAGCCCTGCTAAAATGAGTTTTATCTGAAATAATACATTTAAAAGAAAATGTAAAATATATATAGGATTGAATGGAACCCACTCAAACATGCAATTTGTATTGTACGTAATTGCACCCATCTGTTCAAAACAATAAACTGACCATGCTACAAGATGGTATCAGTATCGGATAAAGTGATTGAAGCACTCCGATATGGGCAATCTACAATGTTATGATGATAGTCCACCACAGCTTGCACGAACCAAACAAAATTCAGCCTATGTTTTATATTGAAATATGAGCAAATTAAAATCACCTTTATTCTCTCTTTTAAGACATTTCTATGGCCAAATACAAGGTAAGAAATGTACTGAGTGTCTAATCTATATGAAATTACTATTATGACACAATATTTGGGTGCCTCAAAAAACTCTTGTTGGACCTTTAACTCTGTTTGCATACTCTCACAAACAGTTCCTCATAGTAGTTACAGATAAAGAACCATTGAAGTGCAAAATGGATCCAGTTATGAGCAATAGAACACAGCTGTTTGACCCCATGCAATTGTCTTTTTTGTAGAACAATTTTACGCTGTGGCAACACAATTTTGACAACTGAAATATGTAGGGACATACACAAAGGGTGTTATGAACCAATCCATAATGCCTTGCAATGTGCCTATACTGTACTAAACACAAGTCAGGACTTAGGAATAAAAAGTGTTCAAGAACTTTAAGGGCCACAAAAGATTTCATGATAATGAAAATCACACCACCTTGGTTGATGAAAGCAAGGGCAGCAATGGTTTTTCCTCCAGTTTTCTCTTAATGATACACCATCCTTGATGAAGTTGCCTTTGCATTAATGAGTAGCACTACAAAAAAGAGAACATTTTTAACATGGTATGAAAATGAAATTGAAATAGCAACTACGTCACCAGCATCCATATTTGATGAGCGGCATAACCCAGCACAAAAGACAAAGTCATTCGTTTTTAGACCAGTTGGGCCTCCTCTGATTAATTTTTCATCGATTGCAACAACCCAATCCGTCAGTGTCGGTGTCAACGGGAGTACATGCACCGCGCAGCGCGTTAACTTTGCCACATTAGGAAGGTGTCGGAGGGTGTTTGTCAAGCTTTGATGCTTTATGGCATGCTGTAAATGACCTGTCAGTGGTAGCTTATTGTATCATTCATTTATACTTGTGTATCCTAGACATGCTAATTTTATGTAATTCCTCACTATACTCTCTCTCTGACTTTTGCGTTAATGGCATCAGCAAACTGAAGGAAATTATGTCTTCATACTCATACAATAAATTAAAGGGGTTTATGCAAACATTTTGCATGCTGATGTAAATGTCAGTTTGCTTGCAAATGTTATGAGTAAAAAGTGTTTCAAAACATTCCTAATTTATGCAAAACAACCAAATTATACATCAGATTGGCTCACATGGCATCGGTATGTCACAAGGTTAAAGTAATTCCTTTTAATACTATAATAGGGAATCCATAATATTTTCAGAACACTTTATATGCAAAGTATAGTGTTATTTTATAGGCTTTATATTTATTATAGTATAGTGGATTTGTGGTTAACAAGATAACATTTTTACCTTTTTTTTGAAAAAAATTACCACTTTAAACCAACTCTGCACTCTAACAAAATCCTGGCTTACCCCCTAGACCTACCAAAACGTTACAGTGTGCAAAAAGTAGAATAATTTAAAGCCATATGTTTATTTATTAATGACATAAAAATTGGTTCAAACTGCCATCCAATTACTAAAAATAGGCATGCAAATGCAAATTAATGATTAAGCTTTGTATTCCATCATAACCTATTTTTAGAATAGCTATTAAACTGATTTATGGACTTGGGTGTAAAAATGAGTTGATACCTGTTAATTTTGGAGCCTTATCATTTATATTCAGTTGAAAGCATCATTATTGCTAATTTTGCATATTTCAATGTTTGCTGGTTGAATAGTTGAATAAATATGTATATAATAAGTGAATTCAATATATTAAACAAGTGAATACTTAGAAAATGTTGATAGCAAGATTAGGCTAAACAAAATGAATAGGTCTTAAAGCTTGTGAAGGATTAGAAATAAAATGCCGAATGCATTGTTGTGTTGTCGGCAAACAAAGCGGCACACAGGAATTGCTTTAGTAGTGTGCCTGTGTGTCTGTTTGTCTGTATTAAAATGTTGACCCAAATGTTAACCCCATGTTAACCCTAAACATAATTGCCCGCTGCTGCCCCCCTATGCGTGCACATTTTCAACAGCAAATCTGATAGGTGATGCACAAGATCTACTAACATCACTTGAGAATGCTGCAGACAAAGTTGGCCTACATCTAAATTCCAAGAAGACAACATGTGACCTCCGACAAGGAAAAAAAATCATCAACCTATCTGCACTACAGACAGTATTCAACTCAAAAACTGCAAGAAAGACTTCCTGTCCCGCAAAGGACAAGGTTGGAATGCCTGCAATAACTATACCACCTATGTCAATCTGGTATCTCCAATTCAACCAAGCTGATGACCTTCTTCAGAGCCTGTGTAGAGAGTATCCTGAGACCTGGACCATGAAGAAAGAGTTACAGGATAGACTGGAGACACCTGCACCAGGCTTCTTAATACGAGTACAGAACAAATCCTAGCATGAACACAAGACCAAAGCACATATATGGAGATATCCATCTAATTTCATCCTCTGTTGCTCAGCCCTGAGTGCAGTTTGCTGGTCATCTCAATCCATGTAGTTGATCAAGTAGTCTCAGGCGTCACATGTTGGAGGTTACTATTCCCAAATAGGAGTCATCGCCTCTTCAATTACATTGATGTGATTGCTCGAACCGGCCAGCAGGATCCATCTGACATTCCCAACTTAATGACAGACCGGGACATTTGGAGAACAGCATCTCCGCTGCAGTCACTGTAGCATACAGTGACCGATTATGGTATTTTCAAATTAATCATGTGTACTACAGGTTTTGATATTCTCAAAATATTTGTTAATTTTGTTAGTACTTGTTTTTCTATATGTAAAGGTTAACTTTTTGATATATACTTGTTTGTTTAATGTTTGTATGTGTATCATTTTACTTTCTGTATGATTTACATTGATTATACCATAATGTTTGGTGATTGTCAATAAAGATTGATTGACTACAGTGGTCCTTGGGTAGTGACCCAAATGTTGGTGAACTCATGTGACCTTGGTGATCCATGTGACCTTTGTCCCCATTCACAAACCGCGATTGCAGCTGACAAATGGATTCGGTGAATGCTGTATTTTTTTATTTTTTCCCTTAGTCAAATTTAGTCAACATAGGCATTAACTGCTCAAACTAGGTTTTTAACACAGAATTTCACCACATGTGTTTCTGTATTTTCAACACTTGTGTTTCTGCTAATAAGCAAAATTTTTACAGGTTATTGTTGTGAAAAATTCAATCCTACAAAAAAAACCTGAAAAAATTCAAATTAACCAAGGCAAATGTACACATGGCAGTTTTAACATACTATAAATATTTTTAATTCAGTCTTGTAACTCACAAAGCTTAATTCCAAAATGGACAATTTGGAATCCAATTTAACCATTTAATATGTGCTGTGATTGTGTTTTACAGGGGCCAACAGAATGCCCTTTAAAAATTATTTGGTAATCAGAATTCTTACTGTCTCCCATACCATCCAAACAAAACATAATCAAGTAAAATTATTTATTATGAGTTGGAAAATTTTAGGGTGCTTGTGATACATGATACAGTGGTGTCAAAAATTAAAAAAAATTATACAGCCAACTTATGCTCAATGAAAAATTGCAACATTTTTATCCAGTGCTAAGTATTTTTTTCTTGAATGAATTTGTTTGAATTGTTACTGATGATGATGATGATATCATACTTAATTGTTTTAATATATTTTTTTTCAATTGGTATCTTGCATTCATCTTGTACAATATTTTTATGGGGTGTATGTATGCACATGTGCACACACATATTTGGGAAGATGAAAGTTGCACACATGAGTATTTAATTGTGCATAGGTGTGTGGTTGGATTGGTAATGTTGTGTGTCAGGGGTGTGTTAATTAAATATTTTTTTTTATTTTAAAATGGTTTATTTGATATTATTTAAATTATATCAATTGTTCATTTATTTTGTGCAATTTCACGATGAATTTAATCTCTGGATCACCATGTGAAGTTCACAGCTTTAAAAACCAGTAATAATAATTACGATACTGTAGCTCATACACTTGACTATTAATATTCCGTCCCTGCCTCAAAACCTTAAACATCTGAAATTAAATTTTTCATAGATTAAACATCTCGGGGAAGAAGTTGTCATATGATGGATGTGTCACCACCTGTCCATGTGACGCAACCATCCATCTGTATAGAAAGCACACCTGCTCACAATTGAGCTGAGATAGTATTGGCTAGTCCACTTACTCACTTGGCTAGTCCTGCTGGCTTGGACAATTTTGTGATTTAACCTGTACCGTCATAATTTGCTTGAAAGGAGTTGTTTCCAAATGATTAGTTCCCTGTATTGTGAGCTAGCTGTTTAGACCTAGTTTCAGTTACGTTGTCACCCTGAAAGAAATAATATCTTGTAATTCTCATGATGTCACCTTTCATAGTTAACCATTGTGAAGTCCATCTGTTGTATCAGTTTTAGGTTACTAGATTCCTGCAGAAATTATCCATACTATTGCAAGCTTTCTAAAGCCAAGCCTCCTGAATTCTATCTATCTATTATATGTTAGTTATCTAATTTGCACCACAATAACCACTAATGTTGTAGTGGGTGTGGAAAAGTAACGGAGTTGCCTGTCATGATTTTGCCTTGGAAGATATCTAGGTGCACAAGAAATTAAGCTTAAAAAATACATGAAAAATGTTGGGACATGATTCAACAGGCACTTAAAATAGAACATACTAATAAAATGAGCTCAGTATGTACTCAAAGCATATTGTACATCCCTGCTATGCTTTTCAATTTTTTGAAGTGACAATGCAAAAAATAAGTACATTATAAATAAAAGAAAAGCAAAAGAAAAAAGGTTAATGGTAAGCTAAGCAAGGCTGTACAAAAATGCAGATTGGGTCCATTTTTGCAGCCTTGTCCGCAGGCCAGAGTGTTTCTCAGCATCCCTAAAATTATACCTCAGAAGCATATTTTTATGAAGTATGGGGAAATATTGAACAAATGGAATGTTATGTTGGACTAACTTCAAGGCAGTGCAGAGACATTGTGTTAGCAGAGGTTGAATACTGAGCAGGTTATTTTGCTTAATGCAATGAGTAATAAGATTGATAATGGTTTTTTAAACTCACTTATTGATCAAGTGCACACTCTTTTGTTCTTTTAGCAATTAGTACTAAAATGGTCCCTTTTAATGATAATGAATAATCCATAAATGTTTTTGTGTTGTTGATAAATCCACAAGGTCAATGTGTGAAAGTGATGAAAACCATTGTTTCCTCAATACATTATTGGAAATATGATTCTGACATACTTTTTGTTCTGCAAAAGTGTAAAATACAGTGAAGACAAAAATGTATACCAGTATGAGCTGTTAATTTGTGTTTTCCCTTTTGAAGATGGGAAAATACCTTCTTTCTACATACTAAATTGTTAAATACATTCCTTGAATGGGTAAACAAAGATTGTGTTGTTGAATGTGTAATATTGAAGTGTGGTCTGCATATATTTACCAATTGCTTACATTTACTACTTGCTTTGTGTGTGTGTGTGTGTGTGTGTGTGCGTGTGCACATGCATTCTTGCATGCAGATGTGCTTGTTTGTGTGTGGGTTTGTGAGAGTGAGTGAGTGAGCGAGCGAGCGAGCATTTTAATTAACCTTGACATTATTGTCATCAAGGCTTTTGTTTAGGAAGTGAGTCTCCATTGAAGAAAAATGCAGTGGTGCTGTTCAGTGCAAGAGATTTAGGATAGGGTTTATCCTTTAGGATTAAGCTTTTAGAAGAGACTTCAACCAGGGACTTGAGTAGCTTATTTCTTCATGTAAAATGTGTACAGTATGTGTTATATGAAAGATGCAAAAAGGTAAGCTCTTGTACTTTATAGTAAATTAAGAGTTTTAGCATTTTTATTTACACAGATATATGAATTTACATTTAAAATACAACATTATTTTACTCATACACAGCACAAGCATTTTATTTTTTGTCCTTTTTATTATTCTTGCTTCTCAGATAAAAATGTAAATATATATTGTTATTTATTTTATCCCAGGGCCTGTTGTATACAGTACTCCATGTGATCTAATAGCACCCTGTGTGATTTGTAAGGGAACGCTATCCATTACGTCTTCAGAAATGTATTTTGAGGTAGATGAGGATGATGCCGAATTCAAGAAATTGGACTCCAAGGTAAGGATGTGACTGCTCTTACCATTAACCAACTTCCTAACAGAATTTAAAACATGTAGATGGAAAGATTATTGAAGAAATTGTATTGCTCTTTTATTCACAGAAAGAACAAACTAAAATTTGTCAAGTTCCAATCAACTGACTGTACACTTACCCATACCTGACTTTAAACCTTTTCCTGAATATATCCAATACCTTTGATGTTTTCCCATCCCTGATACTCATCTTGATCTAAGGTCCCCTAAAAAGAGGTATGGCCCCCTTATGGTCATCCTCAATCCACCAACTCAAATTTTGAGAAACTGATGTGAATAAGATGTGATCCTGAGTTTGTATTTTTGCCCTGACAGTGACCCATAACCTGACTGGATGCATGATTTGATGTTGATGATAACCCCTTACCTACTACACCTTGACTTTAAATCTTATTCCATCTTGGATGGTGGACACAGACCTGACCCTATTTGCATCTTAAGGTCAAACTGTGACCATAACTTTGACTAAGAACTTGATACTAAACCCAATTCATACTTTGCCAATTAAAGTGTGAGCCTGCATTATATCAAACTTGTTTTTATGCTCCCTTTGTCTAGGGTGGCAAAGGAACCTTAGAGAGTGGAATTTATTGTTTATATTTTAGGACAACTGGCATTGTTATAGTCCATGTACTTTCAAACCACCAACTCCTGTTTGTGAATAATTAATTTGGCAACACTGAGGAAGCAGGTTGCACTCTGTGCGGATGACTGGTCTTGCGTATAGGGGGCGTTATCCATCATGTCCTCACACCATGTCAGTAGACAGTGTGTAGTACGAAAACACTATAATTATTCCCAGTGGGAATATTGCCACAAACCTGATACTTAAAAGGGGTTGCACTTCAAACACAGTGACCCATACTTTTCTAAGTGTATCATAATTTGTCTATGCAAGATCTGTTATATATTTATTCCTTAAGACCTATCTTTTTCTGGTACGCATGATTGGATAACATTGAGTCTCATAACAAACCAGTAGTGTTGTAATTCACCTACCATGTGTTGACATCCCTGTGTTTTCATATGTTGTATGTGTAAATTCCATGTTTCAATATTGATAGGATTAAATAAAAAAACAGAATTGTCTCCTATCGTCTGAGGGTTGACAAACAGAAGGACGTAACTCAGCACTGAAAGAAATATTAAAGAATTTCTTTAATTCTGCTGTAATACTGCTTTTGAGAAATGTGATGTTTAATATTTTCTACTAAGCAAATCTATTCATTACTCAAAATGTAAACATCATAAAGCTCATATATGGTACTGTAAGCAACTTTATATAAACTTTAGTAAACAAAGAACAATTTTTAATTATGAACAGCAGAATTAAAGAAATTCTTTAATATTTTTTTCAGTGCTGAGTTACGTCCTTCTGTTTGTCAACCCTCGCTATGTAGTAAGGATTTAATATCTCATGTGTGGTGCCTTTCCCAATTTGTCTTGCTTGGACATAAGAATGACACTATGTTTTTACTATTTCTATATATGTGTGTGTCTGTGTCTGAATATGTTCACTCTACCCAATCTTAGCATTTTTGATTAATTATTTCTTGTAGCGAGGAAATCAAGTTGAAACTGATGTACAAATTGCATCAATTTATTCCAAGGAAGATAGTATAAATGAAAAACTTCCCATTGAGGGATTCATTTATGATGCTACCCTGCAGGATTTGGGGACATCAACATGCTAGCTATGACTAATGTCTAGAGTTTTTTATCCGATTATAAATCAGTGGTCTTAAAGACACTATCAGTGCATCCACCTTGGGAAAGAGTCCAAAATATTTTAAATTCCCAGGAAAGGCTGATAAAGTGAAGAATAAATCTGTAGTTAGAATTCTCATAATTTTTTTTTCCAAGTGAAAATTGATTAGAAATTAAGAAAAGAACACAGTGTCCAAAAATTTGATCTCCATTTGGAATCGTGTTGAAGTAGTGTCCGTATGTACAGTAAGGACTAAAATATCAAATTTTGTCCTTATGAGATTGCTTTGGTCTATAGCTTGTGGGGTTGTTAGGATACCCCAATTGTACAAACAAACATGCAAATATCTGTTTTCTGATGATTTTGGATTTTTCTGGTTGAGCAAATCAATTGATAGAGTCATGTTCAGACGGAGCGAATCACGATGATAACAACACGATTAATAAAATTTCAATCTGTTAACTTCGACAGGCGTCCACAGGTTTTTTCATCGACAACTTGAAAAGTTAATCAACGATTATATTGCCGAATGTTGATAAAAACCGGAAAAAGTTATTTAACGCGATACTACGGGGTTGGACCACTGCAGGGCTCCAAAAATACCCCGCGAAACAGAAATTCATGGCGAATGGTAGGCGTAAACTAGGGACTTCTTAATACCGTGATGAACGTTTTAAATTTGGGTGTATATCCGTAAAATAGGCGTCTGTTTTATTGCTCGTATATTTATGTTGCTTTGCGAACTAGCGTCAACAACACGGGCACGCCCTTCGAAGCTGTTTCGAACTTCGAAAGCAAGCCAGAGCAGACCGTTATGATCTTATATACCGTGCTGCATGGCTGCTGCGAAACCCCAAATCAAAGAGCGTTAACAGCATCCTCCTGGTTTTCTACATATTTTTCATTTTTTGTGTATGTAAAACTTCAAAAAATTCCCGTTTGAATATATAATTGGTGGTAAGTCGCGCCGGAAAAAAACATTCGGCACCATTTTGGTACTTTCATGACTTTTTTCAATCACTGTCTGTCTCCTATAGAATATCATAATCCAATGTTTTTACGAAATTCAACCACTTACACACCAACAAACAAAATCAGCGCCTTTCCTATCGACTTTCTTTTCTAACTGCCGATTCTAGCTATTTGCTAAAACAATCAATTATTTACCCCTTGATTGTAATGTGGGTTACCAATTGGGATCATCGTAACTGCTTGTCGGTCCTTTACTTGCACAAAAAGGCAGCCACATTCGTAGCGAGAGCCGATGAAATTGGATGGGGGAATCAATAAAATAGTTTCCACCTTGCCTCAAATAACGACGCTGTATCTTGCTATAGGCTAGACTATAAATGGCTAGGTGTCACTATAATGTATGTAGGCCTCTTTATGCTTCGTCAGATGTACGGTCAGTGCACGATTATTATTATAAAAAATGTATTTAATTTATCTTTTTTAAAACTGCCAGTCTGAGTTGTACTACACACATGTATAGTGCCGTCGCTATGATAAATATAAGGCGACCGGACGCGACTCCAACTACGTCTGATGCGAGGTCACACTAAACTTCAAGCTTGTTTATAAGCCTGTCCACACGGCCGTAAAAGCTCGTAAACTAGACGCTAACAGGGTTAGCGCCAACCACGCTAAACATAAAGAATCTTGTGGTTTTAAACTTCGAGTAAACTTAAATTTTACAAACCACGAGTGCGTTCGCACGGGCACTAACTACAAGTTAAACTTCGAAAATTAAAACTACGATTTAAACTTTAAGTTTACAGTCCTCGTCTGAACACGCCTAGTGCCTTTAAGGGTTCAGCTGGGGCCAAAATGAGGTCAAATTTCAAACTAGCTCAAATGTCAAAAGTAACTTTGTCTGAATGATGACATCAAGGAAATGTTTAAAGAGTTAATTGTGACTTTTTGGTCTATATTTATGATGTCAAAGGTCTATAGCTTGTGGGGTATGTTAGGATACCCAAACTTGTTACAAACAAACATGCAAATATCTGTTTTCTGATGATTTTTTGGATTTTCTGGTTGAGCAAATCAATGATAGTGCCTTTAAGGGTTCAGCTGGGGCCAAAATGAGGTCAAATTTCAAACTAGCTCAAATGTCAAAAGTAACTTTGTCTGAATGATGACACCAAGGAAATGTTTAAAGACTTAATTGTGACTTTTTGGTCTATATTTATGATGTCAAAGGTCAAAATAGATTCAAACTTTAATAAAAAAATGGGTGTATTATGGTATGTATTAGTGACTTCCACTTGTAGTTAAAACCTGGTTCAAAACCCAAGTAATAAAATGATCAAAACACCTATATCATTGTGTTTGTCTTACAAAATAGATTTAAAAGTCAAAGGTGACCTAAAGTTGTAAGGTCAAAGGTCACAGGCCAAAAGTGAAAAATGCTCAGATGGTAAAAAAGCTCCACTGTCATATTTTAATAAAATCAAACGATCATCCCCTCTCAAGTTGTAACCTATAGTTATAGGGTGAAACATTATTCCTGAAACCTCCCGAGGTGTGCTCAAATTATCAGGTGAGACTAGACTAGAGGTTTGAGAACTTCTATATTTTACCTTCATGCAAAGAAAAAAACACCCACACATTTTATCCTTAGGATTTGGAGATTTAAAAAACATGTTTAATATGACATTGGTCATTAGCTTTGTTGGTGGACAAGACACGCACATTCCAAGACTGCAATACGTTAAGTAGTATCAAGCAATTGATAATTGGATATACTGTTACACAGGAATGGTGGATTTGATGCTTTTCACATTGATTTTCTTGCCAAATATTAAAATTATAAAAACGTTACAGAGTACCAAAAACATAATCTCTGATTCCAGGGAAACAAACACATGGTGAGGAGAAAAATTGTGAGAAGCTTTGAGACAATTCTTTACAACTTTTTTCTGTGTTTTTGTTTGTGTTGCACAGCTTCGTATATGTTTTGAGGCATGTTTATGGTATTTCTTGCATATGTATTTTGGGGTGTGGATAGGTGATGTGTGAGTGTTGATTGTGAAATTATGGATGGCAAGGCATGTCTTACAAAAATGTATTTGTGTTTATTGTTATAAGTATGAGTGTACGCATTTGACTTTCACTAAGTTTGATTCATATTTTATGCACACTTGCAATTTCCAATTGACATCACCTTTACAATGTCTACATTGTCATGTAATTTACACTTGATTCACTTTGCTTGCTACACAAATAAAATTCTTATTTGCCAAATCTGAATAATTAAGTTACATACACACATGTGCATACTGTTGTCATAGTAATAAATTTGTACACCCATGTAACACATGCCAAAGCTGGAAGAGAATTTACACTCTGATGCACACTCATGACACAGGTATTATACTACCAATTATGTGTGCCACTTTATGCATTAACAACCCATTTAAAATATACATATCCAATTTATGTACCATTTCACAGACAATGTCACACCTATTGTGAATGTTTGATGTTCCATATATCACACAAGAGGTCAAGAATGAAAGAATGGTCCAATACTACAAAAGGAGTTTCACAGGTCCCCGTAATTGCACTTTTAACACTTTACCCCACACAGACATGATTGATCACACACCTCATGATGGATGATCTATTCAGTTCTTGTCTTTCTCTCCTACCCCCAGCTTTTGGATGATAGGCTTGGAAACTAGAAGAGAGGTGTTTTGCATCCATCCCCAGAGTTTTTATACTGCATTACTAGTGGTACAAGGCTAGCTATTTGCCATTTTGTATATTACATTTGGGTTGTCACAGTTGTATAAATCTATATAATTCAACTTAATTCTGAAAATATTTTCCCCCAAAGCGGAGAGTTTTCTTCCCCAGGATTAAGACCTACAACAGAGAAAACAAAGGCAGTAGGTTAGAACATGCACAACTGGAAATGAAGTAAGGGGTTTTTTTATATAGCAAACAACCATAATTAGTGTTCCTTTTGAATTACTAATAACCCAAAATTAATATTTTAGCATTGTTTCCAGGAGCACATATTAACATGGGTGACTAGCCTGTAGATGTACATAGTCCAAAACTCAGAATCAGTAAGGGTTTGAGCCTCTGATCTCCCTATGCTCAACCCTCAGCACCCACACTGAAGTTTGTTAATGCTTTGGTTTCGAGTGGAGGGGTATATTGCTTGTTATTTCAATGCATATCAAAAGCTTTAACGTAGGTGTCTTGAAATACAAAGCTCTTTAATTTTTATGAATTCACGGGACCGTGTGCTAGCAGTAGTTGTCTTTGTCAGTTTCCATTTTTGACTGGCAAGGGTCACATTTTCACATCCAGTTCACCTCAATTGGATAACATGCAAGCAGTTTATATTTGTTGAAAACAAGTCGACGAAAGACTCTGTGTGATCCAGAGAAAGTAAAAGGGTTTAGTTATGGTAAATAGCATTTCTAGTGTGCCTCACCAATTTTATACAAAACTAATGAACAGTGATGTGTTCCCGTGTAATTTTGTTATAGCGTGCTCTATATGTTGTTGAATTTATACTACGATGCAATCAGGAAAACCTCACCTTTCTGAAGCAACCATGGGACAGTGCGCATGTGAATCCAAGAATATGTAGAGAGCTATATGCATATTAGAAACTTGTTACACCAGAAGCTCATGCCTATAAAAATTATCATTGTTTAATACCGATATTTTGTATATTACAAGAAAATATTTTATACAATTTGACAGAAATATTTGTACATAACCAAAACTGCAATATATATCATTAAAAATTAACCAATCTCGGTCACAAACACATCATTCTTGGAAAGAGATGCACGTTTTGCTTGTTGAATGCAATGGCAGGTTTTGAAAGGTGTAAACACTTACACAAGATTCCTCAACTAGTGGACAATATGTGACAGGTTTTGTCACTTAAGTACATGGATGACCTGTACCATGGTGTCACTTTGTCATACAGTTCCATTTATTCCTGTCAGAAGATGCAGCTAGAAGACAACCTGATGGGCACAAATAACATCGCAGGTTAGAGAAGTCACTTTAATTAGTGGTAAACATGCTAGGTGTTTGGTATTGTTGGAATGTTAATATGTGGCCCAATTACTGAGAGGAGAGTACAAGTACCTCGTGCATCCACCCCTTGAATTTATACCTTATAGACGGTATCTAGGTGAACAAACTTTTACTAACCACAATACACTTTACATTAAAATATAATACATTTGTTGGTCCAAGATAAACCAGGAATTCGAAGGGTAAAGAGCATAATGGTTATGATGTGACTGATTTTTGTATTATAATGTAGTTGTATCAGTTTGTTTGCTGGTAACTTCATAACATTTTTGATTGTATGTATTATTTTTTTGATGTGCATATAGTACAATTATTTTCCAGGTAAAAATACGGTAAGTAGTGTATTCTGGTAAACTGTTTATTTCAGTAACGCTTTCGGGAGAAGTGGAAAATTCCAGGTCAAGTCTGTTCCATGGCTTGCTAGCAAAAATTATCTACTCCTATATTTTATAAAAAGGGCCTTTATTATAGGTCTTGTATTAGATAATTTGAATGTTGCTAGGACATGGAACCATTTGTCAATAGCTGTAGTTGGTGTAGAAGCATGTTAGGGAGAGGTGGTAATAGAAATACCAGCTTGATCTGTGGATATTGTGGCCAGATTTATACTAAAAATAATGAATAACCCATTGGAACATGCACTAAAGATGCTTAGAATTTCTAGTCCAGACCTGTGTCTGTCAGCATTGTGCTCATTTTAGAAAATAAGTGCCACCTTGCTTGCAATCCCGATAATTTATTATTTTGCCACCACCCTATGAATTCGGCAGCCTCACAGAATAACTGCATGTGATGATGTGGTGGTCGAATACTGAATTATACCACCAATTATGATCGCTGGAGTGGAAGGTTTGAAACCTAATCAAAAGGGCAAAAATCAGTGCAGTGGATTTGCCAGTAAAACAATGGAAATATTTTTTTTTTTAAAAAGCAACAAGCTAACAAGGGCATGTACCAAACCTGCCTGGGCACATTTACAAGGCTCACAAGATGTACACGACCAAAAAGCATCAACTTAAAAAGGATTAGCATATTTTTTTAACCCCATCCTTTGAACCTGTCGGAAATTGCATCTCATTGCATCTCGGCCGTCCACAACTATTTTTGTCGCGAACCAATGACTCTCATGTTTTAATTCATCTGTGAACTATTCTTCCTGGACATGTACTCGATGCTTTTAAATGCATCTTGGGACGTCTTCCTCTGAAAGTGACGCGTATCTTTAATGCATCGGGGACCATCTTCCTCCCCCCCGAAATGACTCGAATGCTTTTTCATTGCATCTGGGACAGTTTTGCCCGCAGAAGATTGACTTTGGCGCAACAATGCGTCTCATTGCTCTGGGACAGTTTTGCCCGCAAGAAGATCGAAATGGCGCAATGCTGCTCATGCATCCGGGACGTCTTCCCGAAAATGACCGATGCTTTTCATTCATCTGGTACAGGTTGCCCTCAGAAGATCGAAATTGGCGCAATCTTTTCCATGCATCTCGGTCAATTTGCCCCAGAAGATCAAAATGGCGGCGTGATGCTGTGCTTTGCATCTGGAACAGTTGGGCCGCAGAAGAATTCGAACTTTGCGCAATGCTTCTATTGGCAATCTCGGCCGTCTTCCTACAATGACCGCGATCTTTTCATGGGGCATCTCGGACAGCTTCGCGGAAAATTACGCGTTGCTTTTCATTGCATTTGGGGCCGTTTACCGGTCTATTTTGCAACAAGTAGAGCAAGTCAGATTCATAACAAAAACATTTTGCATGAACACCAATTTGCTTGCCTTTTCAAAGTTTCAAAACCTTCCTTGCCTCACGTATTCTTTAAAACAATAACAAGTCCAGCCTGCCGTGGCCCTGCCACGTCGTGTGATAAAAAAAAGCGAACAAGACCGACCAAAATTAAGGGTAGATTCTTTGCCAAGCCTTACCCTATGCATACACTAGTCAGCAAGAATTGCCCTCAATTTTGGCCGTTCTGTTCGCTTTTTTATCACAACGACGTGCAGGGCCACGGCAGCTGGACTGTATTTTTTTAAAGAAATCAACGTGGCAGGGCCACGGCAGGTAAAAAAAACTTTTATTTCATTTTTTTACCATGGGGAATAAACTCCTGACTCCTCTTTACTACTCTCGTGAAAGATACACAAAACCCCAGGAATACCACCGCATGCATCACCACCGACAAACCTAACCCTGCGTGCCATAAAGACCCAGGTCCTTTTGCAGAAGACTGCTAAATCCCTGCAGGCCATCAAGACCCTGCCCCCTAAACCTACCAACTAAAACTAAGCCCTGCGGCCATAAAGACCCAGTCTTTGCAAGTAAGACCCGCTAACTCCTACCGGCCATAAAGGCCCGCGTCCTACTTTTAAAAAGCTAAAACCTTACCGTGTGTAGCGTTTGATTCTGTATAAATTCCTCAGCCCCACAAAGCAGGCGGTACGCTCGTTTAACGGTTTAGTCTAGTGAGTAGCTAGTTAGTAATAAAATCGTGCGATCAACGGTAGATAAAATCGTTCGATCAAACCGGTAGCACATCCTCATTTCCAACGTTATGTCTACAACCAACCCTTGGCGTTTCATGGGGCAAACCCGCGGTGTCATGCATGAAACAGAAGCCCAATGGATACTATGTCCCTAGTAGAATATTGGCATTAGTACCACCATTACTTCTACAAGGATTGCAGAGGACAGAATGATGTCATAGCTCAAGACCCCCTCCAGCATGTTTTCGCCCTGATCAGAACACAATCGGTCCATCACTGTCCGCCGTATCATCCGTTTCCCCGAACGAACGGCGCAGCATGGTGAATCTGAGATTAGCAACGTTGGTTCCGAGACCCTCTTGCTCTGGTGTTTCAAAAAGTGATTACGGTTGGTGTCCGTCCTTGAATTCATAGCTTCAAGACCCCTCCAGCATTTCGCCCTGATCAGACACAATCGGTCATCACGTAGCTCCCGTAATGCTCCCGTGCCTCCCCCGAACGAACGGCGCAGCAATTGTTGATTGAGATTAGCAACAGGGGTTCCGAGGATCCCTTTTGCTCTGGTTTTTCAAAGTCAGTGTCTTGCTTTCATCTGCCTCTACAGCAACTGCAAGGGGTAGGCCTATTAAGTTTTTCTCAGCCTGCAACTAGGGTACTCATTCCTACTTTAGCCCGTAACATACCGCGTAGATCAGATGTTAGTTTGAAAACCGTTAGTGGGTTAGCCCCAGTTTCCATCTAACTGGCGAGGGCTCATCACACCGGCCTTTTTTTTTTTTTTTTTACAGCTATGCCCTCATTTCCCGGTCCCCTGCAATTCTTGTTTTGCCACAACTTAGGGGTTAGTATTTAGTCATTGTTACAACAATCTTCACTCCGGCTTCCGTCAAATTCCTTGTTTCAGAGGAGCATTGCTCGTTCGTTGTATTTAGCCTTAGAGGATTTTTATAACCACCCATTTAAGGGCTGTGTCATTCATCACACTACCCACTCTTCAAAGCCTAGACTACGCCGGGCAACGAGCGTCCCAGGGACCTGAACTTGCCATACAGCACAAGTTCCTCACTCAGCAGGACATCGGCCTTGCGTCACCTGTATTCAACTGCTTCCTTACCCTACATTTCCCTCACGCTCTGCTTGTACGTGGGGATTCACGGCTGGGGCTTTTCCCCGCTTCACTTCAATCATCACTCCCGCTCTGAGGGCATCCCTGGTTATTTGTTTTTTCCTCCTTCTTTTCCTCCGCTTATTCAGCGGGTGATATGCGTCTCGATCTGAGTCGAAGTCATAAAACATTGAGAATGTTAGGTGTGTCGGTTCCTCGAGCAGCTAACAGGGCCCGCGCCGGCACACACCAGGAGCGCTTTTCAAGCCTGAGCGGCTCGAAACCTTTCGGGCGGCACCTTACCTTCACCACCCTAGCGCTTCCAGGCGGTCTGATGGGATTTACGGTCAGAACAGCTTGCGGATTTCCCGCTGGTTCCGCCTCACCCGAACCGTCCCCGTCCGCGCTCTCGTCACGGGACACTACAGGTGTGTGGGGAGGAGTGCCACTTTCTATGGCTCCTTTAAACTCGCTCTAGTGTACTCGCTCCGCGCCCGTCTTGCACGGGCAGATTCCGGATGCGGTTACCTTCGTATCCCGCGTATGCGTGTCACCGCATACGCGATTTCTCGTAATTGTTTACGACCCTCAGACGAACGTGGTCCGGGCCCGCCCCGTTGCCCTGACCGCTATGCGTTCAAAGACCAATGAACAATGTCATCGGTTCACGAGCCAAGCGTACCCACACCCGCCAAGGCTAAAACCTACCCGTGGTAAGAGTTAAGACCACTCGCAAGATCAACATTGTGGCCTACAATACTCCCGCTTTCCTCGCATCCAGGCGAGCAGGGACGAGGACCTGTCAACCACGTTAGAATGAGGCAGGTTTTTTTCACAGGTATCCCCCGCTATTATGTTCACCCTGCAACAATAGTACGCCCAAAAACACGGCGATATGACCTCGCTCCAGTAAGGATCGTGTCTGGCTGTCATAAAGGGTTTATGCCGTTGACTTGCGTGTTCAACACACATAAGCGTGTTGACTTCGGCGTGTCAACATTCAAGCCTTGTGGTCGCCAGATCTCGGCAGCCTCACCTTGAATACCACTAACGCACTCAAACGGACAAGTCAGTTACATATATATATAACCTTAGACAAGCCTGACTATCAGGGATTAACCCCTATATAGATACGTTCTGGTCCCAGCCAGGCCCCAGCCATTACAGGCCGACTTTTCTGCCCTCTGCGCATGTTACATTTTTGTACTCACCAATGTAACGCTACGGAAAGCGTCCCTAGATCAAAATCCAGATTTCGCATACGGCACACTTCCATTTTTTTAGCTCTCCCAGCGGTGAGAGCTGCTTCCCTGTAAAATCCCACTAGCGGGGAAACCCGGATCTGCTGCGTAACAAAATGTTGGGCAAAGTGCCTACATATCAGCCGCCAAGACTGGCAAGGGCCCAGCCGGCCCTGGATCAACCAGAACCACTTACCGCTAACGACCAAGGAAGCGGTCTGCTCTGGACCTTAGTCACTTTTCACCCAACAGTGTACCTATTGGATCTAGGGTGATCTCTTGTAAAGAGCAAGGAAACCATGTCCATGTTCCCTCTTACGTAATTCACTTTCGTGAATCGGCCATGTCAGACATACCATCCCTCTTATATATATTACGTTTCTGGGTCCCGGGAGCCCGGCCCACCACGCTGCTACCGTCCTGCTTTTCTGACCTCTGCGCATGTTACTTTTTGTACACAACCAATGTACGCTACCGAAAAAAAAAGTGTCCCTAGATCAAAATCCAGATTTCGCATACGGCAGCTTGTCCATTTTTAGCTCTCTCCGCGGATGCCGCTCTTCGGCAAATCATCCACTATGGGAAAACGGCGGGTCTGCTACGAAAAAATGTTGGCCGTCAAAGGTGTACTACCCCACAGCCTGACAATATCAGCACCGGTTTCATGTCCGGTCTTACCGTATTTCGCTGGCGTGGCCTGTACAGGCGGTCCGCTCTGGAACTAGTCATTTTTCACCCAACAGTGTACCTTTGGATCTTGGGTGAATCTTCTGGTAAAGAGCAAGGAACTCGGTCATTTTCCGTCTTACCGTAATTCACCTTCGTGAATCGGTCATGTCAGACATACCATCCCTCTTATATATATACGTTCTGTGTCTCCGAGCCAGCCCCCAGCCGCTACATGCCGGCTGTTTCTGACCTCTGCGCATGTTACATTTTTGTACACAACATGTAACGCTACCGAAAGTGCCTAGATCAAAATCAGATTTCGGATACGGCACTTGTCCATTTTTACTCTCTCCAGCGGAGGGCCGCTCTCGGTAAAATCATCTACTAGTGGGAAACCGGATAATGGGAATGTAACGGCGGGTCTGCTGCCGAAAAAATGTTGGCGCAAAGTTGTACTACCCCAAACAGACCGACAAAAATACAGCAACCGGTTCATGTTCCGGTCTTACCGTAATTCGCTCTTTGCCGCTGGCATGGCCAGTACAGGCGGTCCTCTCTGGACTTAAGTCATTTTTCACCCAACAGTGACCTATGGGATCTTGCGGTGATCTTCTTGGGAAAGAGCAAGGACCAGGTCATGATCCC
>JAMKCH010001590.1:0-72792 GCA_023653785.1 Ophioderma brevispina
TTTAAAGCAAATCCCATGTATAAAGTAGCCAAGGGAAATAAAGTAAGTGCGCACTGCATTTTTTCATGAGTATTTTGTAAAATGATGCATATATTTTAGAAAGAAAATTGCTTGCAGGCTTAAAACTGAGTCATTTGTCGGGCAAAATCAAAATGCGGTGAGTGAGACATGGTGTCCGAGGGAAAATGAGATGGGATTTTTAGGAGGACAGAGAGCGAGGGTGAGAGGTGGTGTGGGGTGTTGTGAAGTTTGATGGATAGAAGAAGACTGAAGACTTAATGCAGTGACTTGAAAACGCAGTGGACTGGTTGGGCGAAGTGAATGACGTACATTGTATGGGCATGTGCTGAGGAAGGGATGATGATCATGTTTTAAGAGGGCCCTTGATTTTTTGGTGGGATTTGAGGAGGGGACGACCACAAAAGGAGACATGGAAAGCAGCATGGAGTAGAGTGGTGGAGGGAGAGTAGGAGTGTTGGGTAGAATTGAGGTTGGAGGATCTACTGAATCAGTGCAAGTCAAAGGGAGGGGGTGAGGGTGATTGCTGGCTGGCAATTGTGAAGTAAATCAGGCCACCCTCGTTCACACGGACAACGGATTTAAAACTGTTGGATTTAAAACTACTACTTCTCTGGATTTTGATCTTGCTGAAAATCCGCATCAAATTCAACCTTCAGATATGGACATTTTAAATGTTGGCTCAGAAATATTGGCACAAGCAACTCAATTTTTTAGCTCGATCACTCAACATATGTGATTAAATACTGGATGGTGAATTGTTTGAGTTTGCCTTGGGTTTTGGTTTGTAAGTTATAGAAATTGTATTATATAATTTGTTTTTTTATTTATAGGTGTTTTCAATCTTCAGATGTAATAATGAAATGTTGTAATCGAGAGTCAAATCGTTGCTGGATTGCCCAAAGTGTAATCAACCAAGCTGCCTTCGAAGATGCAGAATTAACAATTCAAATACAGTTTTGTAGGTGCTGTAAGAATTTCTTTCTCCTATTACAAAGATAACATAGAGGCCCCCACCACATCCGTGATTAACATAGTTTTAACAACTCAAATTAATCAGAAAGGGATGTTGCACTGTTTTGACTACAATTTAACAAAAAACAGGCAAATCAACTTAAATACGCTACCTCCTCAAAATCATGTTACTTAAATTGTATAAATAGGAAAGTTCCAAATCATGTTGCTGTGTGAGTGAGTGCTTGCCGTTTGGCAAACTCCCATCAAATATCTATTATGCCAAGTCTTTGGTCAGTGGCTCTTACCATTTCAAGAGCCACTAACTCAAGGAAGAGAAAGTGGAGAATTATCCGTATACATGGCAAAACGATGTGTCACGGCAGCCATGCACTTACAACATTTTTGCACTCATACAATGATTTGTGTTATCTAACATGATTTAGGTCCCAACAAAGTTTGTCTTAGAGGGAAAAAGCTTTATGCAGGCTTAAAAAGATTTTTTCTTCTTTTTCGCTGTGGCATGTGTGACTCTCTTGGTAGTGCAAAGGTCATTGGGTAAGCCATCTCAAAAAACACTGACTTAGGACTAGGCTTGTTTGGACTCATTTTGAATGCATTTTTAATGCTGATCATAAAAATGAATATTTATGGTTTGTGGAAAAAAAAAAATTGGCCTATTTGCAATTTAGTTGCCAGCTGGGTTCAAAAGGTCAAGTTGGATAGCTACTATGTACAAAGTGAGCATATGTGATCTGATAAAGGTACGTTTGAGCTTCCCTGGTTTATAGTACAATGTGGGTCCTACTAAACTACCATGTATATACAGTATTTTAATAACATGGCTGCCTAGGTTTGCAACAAGCTGGTCAGATACTAATACATGGACTACTAATTAAGATTGTATTCACAATATTAATTCTATCTAGCACAAAATTAAGATTACCATTTTTTATATTTTTTGTCTGATTTGTATAATGGTAGTGGTAGTTTATCTATTTGCTTGTTTACTCAAAACTGCTGCAGAATATGTCATTCAATTGTGTTGGTTTCTTTTTTCTTTAAAATATCCCATTGTAATATCAAGTAAATTCAATCTTTTTTGAAATGGAGCAAACCATTCTGGTCATTGCATTCATTAATGGATTACGGCCAGTTCTGCACTCCGTTCATCTTCAGTGCCCAAGGAATAGGAAAGGAGGACTTTCTGTAAACCTCAAAAGAGAAGTCTTTTCTGTTAACGATTTTTTAAATGAAACGTGCACAACATTTGCCCTCCATATTTCTGCGGACACTACAGGCATGTTAAGGCAACAGATTATTACTGAGATTTGTTGGTGTGTAAGTTTGATAGTAATACATTTCTCTTACACATGTCTTCAGGAGCACACATTTTGTGAGGAATGCCAGTTAATAAGAAAATCCTACAGGGTTTTTCACTTTGACACCGGCAAAAAATGAATAAATAATCGTCATGTGTCTACTAGTCTCATTTTGATGTTCACCGCTTTGGGTGAATTTTGTCTTGTAATACTCGACAAATTTGTACAGTTTACACAGGGTAGCAAACTACCGAGTAGACTGCATGGTTCACTAAAATATGCAAGGTCATTTGGTTTCTTGACAACCATATGCACCATGGGCAGTGTGATCCGATTTTGACCTGCTTGCTTTGATTCTGGTATCGATGTTGGACTGGAAATTTTCTGGCCTGGGAAATTTAGATCCTTGGCTTGCTAGGCACACAACAACCTGTTGACTGTCAATTGACCCTGTCTATCCGGTCTCGCTCGCCCGGGCACAAGGCGGCCCAAAGCTGAAGTGTGGCCCAAACTGAGCAGACCTGTCATGAAGCTTCCCAAGCAAGTCTGTGGCTAGTTGTGACATTGTCTGCTCTCCGAATGTTTTTATTTTCCGTCAATGAGCTGGCAGTTCAGTAGAAACGACTCTGCATACAGGGACTTGTGTAACTATTTAAAATTATCATGGAATAAGCAGAGGAATACCAAAAGTGCTTAGTAGAAACATGTCGATTGCTGTCGCCTTGGGCTCACTGTCCAGGAATGATGTCATCTGTTCCCTTATATAGGTACATTTGGATTGACACAAGCTATCACTAGTTTCTAGTAATTCATGTCCTTCCGATAGTATACAGAACAATTTATTCAACACCAGCTTTTGCTTAAAAGAGAAAGATTAAATCTTTTACGCATTCAGTCAATGATCTTCAGAACCCATTCAAAAATGTGATGTTTTTAGTTCACATAAATGCTACTCTACTCAGGATACCAAAACTAAAGGTTACTTATGTCATCTTATTTCATGGTAATATTTCATGAGACTTTGTAACATTCAAATACAGCTTTTGCGATTTTGTAAAAAAAATATGATGTACACATCAACAGAGTTTTGCAAAATTTTGACACTGTCTTTTTGGTATGTTGCAAATTGAAATGTTTGGTCTATTACTGGCAATTGTCCTTGTCACCAATATTTAACAGATTCAAATGTTTTGTATGTATTATGGGCCTTTTGCCAAATTGTACTTGTTAATAAAACTGAACTGAAAATATTTGTAGTAGAGATTTTAAAAAGAAATTAATGTAAATGTCCAAATTATGCAAAACTATTTAAAGTTGAATTCTTGTATAGAAATTTGAACAATAAAATGAGGAGTTATTTAGTTAGAATGTTCATTCTTGTGATTGTAAAAAAATGAAAATAGGACTGCATTATGAGTCCCCGCAAGCGAACAATTCGGCCATGGCGACGACTCCTCCGCTAACTCACATCAATGACTATACGTCAAACTTACATCATTTTAATTATAAATAAACAGGCATGCATGTCCCCCAATTTCAGATCATGCCCCCGTAATATGTCAAAACGCATCATGTGTTAGTAATTTTCTGATTTATACTGGATTCATGGTTGCTTCTGCAAGGTGACCCCTTCTTCAGTTCTACCCTTCTTTATGAAATAAAAACTTCTTAAGCCCTTCCTTAAAAAATCTTCACCCTTCTTCCTCGTCATAATGCGTTCCGCCCTTCCCCCACTTTGGTACCTTTTTTCTTCTCCCCTTTTTCTTGGGTCTTGCCCCCTGTGTATGGTCCGCTTGCTCTTCCTGTGTGGGGGCGTCTCATTATCCTTTGTTGGCGGCTAGGGAGCATGGGGGTAGGGGGACGGGAAGGGGTGGGGAGAGGGGGCACGTGGGAGGAAGGGATGGGGGGGTTAGGGAAAACACGGGAAACCTTATCAGACATAAACACATGTGGTTTGTTTTTTCATAAAAGTTTGCCGAATTCCACTAAGTTGTTGTTGCGATTTTTTGGTCAAGCCGAAGAAGTGGGTCAGTTGGTCACCTTATGGAAAAACCTGGATTTATAGCTACGATCAATTTTTTGCAGGACTGCAAAAATTGGGAAATAGGTGCAGTCCATAACCAATTTTTCTAAATATCTCTTACAGAACAAGTGTCCGTAATTACTTTAATTGCTGTATAATTGCTTGGATTCATCTTCAACTATGATCGCTTGCTTAAACTAGATAACATATCTCTTCAATGGTCTGTTCAAAGACAACTAAAGGTCCGTTCATACTTCCACGGCAATGCAGTGCTGCTGCACTGCCGATATATCAATCACTTTCTGCTGCAACTTGATGCAACTCATTGCAGAGCAAGTTAAAACGAATTTAACTTTGTTGCAGTACTGCATTGCAGAATGGGCAGAGACTGCTATCCAGGCAATGCAACGCACTGCACTACAGTGCAGTGAAAGTCTGAACGGACCTTTAGAGTTGTTGATCAGTTTCACAAACTATAGGGTTGGTATTCTGAAAGGGAGACTAACTTTAGACTTGGGTTTAAACCAGGGTTAGTACTACAAGAGGGGACCTTTTTTTTCTTACAACATACTCTAAAAGTGTGCTGTAACGTGTGAGAAAAATTCCTCATGGATGGGCTGTTCCAGCCCATCCATGAGGAATTTTCTCACCCGTTACATTTAACTTTCACAGTATTTTGAAAGGAAAAAAGGTCCCCTCTTGTAGGACTAATCCTGGTTTAAACCCAGGTCTAAAGTTAGTCTCCCTTTCAGAATACCAGCCCATATTTTCAAAGAATGATTGTAAATGCTAAGTGCAACAAATAGAAAAAGTACTGAAATTTGTATTTTTTGATGTAAAATGATTTTTTTAAAGAAATAAACAAAATCCAGGAATAAGAAAACGTTTTAATGCTTGAGTCTGGTCATTTTAGTAGAACTTAATAGTTTTTAAACCTGTGGGCTATGTTGAGAGATTTAATTTGCGAAGTTCGTCATTGGGGATACTACTAGACCAGCCAGGTCTGCCATACAGGCTGCCCAAAAAAAAATTTAACACTCAGGACAAATATAGGCATTTTGATAAAAAAAAAGTATGCCTGGGGTCTTTGGTTGGTATTCATTTCAGCTTTTATTTGTCATTTATTTCATTCCAATCCATCTTAGATCTTGCTGTGTTTTTCTATTAAAGAAAGACAGATTCTTGCCACTGTGGTTTACCCAACGATCATCGTTCTATACTGCCCTCTGGAATTGATACGAAATTACATGGGATACAACCGCGCATGCGTAGAGCCAGAACACGATCGTCTTTTGTAGAGTACAGACATATTCGAAACAGCCCGTGAATGAAATTTGGAAAGGGCTGAATTTTGCGGTTATTAATGAATAAACCGATATACTCGTAGTTCCAGTATGGCAAAAGGAGTTATAGATCAGAATGGTGCCAATGGCCCATCAAAGAAATAGCGATTGACAAGGGAAAGCCGATGGCAATCCAAGAAATGAGGGTCGAAAAGCCCGAACTATAGAAGAAATGGCGTTTTTACAGAAGAAAAACGCTGATACTGCATAGAACCATCTACAGCACACTCCTATTTCCAGTATGCGAAAAGGAGTTATATAGAACTAAAATGGTGCGAGGGCCCCATCCCAGAATAAAATTTCAAGGGAAGCATGGCATCCCAACCAGAGCCAGAGGGATAATAAAAGCCCGGTTAAAACCATGGCATGAAAATGTGTTGGACTGACATTCTCCGCTGTTGCAAGTGCTGCATGCACAGCGGTCTATTGCCGTAGATATCGTACTGATACGATAGCTCGAGCTATAAGCTCAAAATTTTTTGAGCAAATATCTATAAATTTGGCTTTCCAATTTGAAAAGCTTTAAATTAATGAAAAGTAAAGGTTTATAACCTTAGAGTACCCACTTTTTAAGGGACTAATTTTAACTTCCGTCGCATTATTTACCACCAATGTTGGTGAATGATGGGGCGTCGGATTGAATAGAGATGTAAGATTGTACATAGTGATCATCCGGTTGGCCGCCCTGACCTTTGGCCCACGTGCTAAGCATGAAGCGCATGATGGTAACAACAGTGATGACCAGATGGACATGCACGACATGTGGACCGTAAACAAGTTGTTCCAACAATTGACACGATGAATACACCTAAACCAAATCCCCTGTCGAATGATCAATGCTCAGGGTGAATTTCGCCTGAATTTTATAACTGATAGAAGCGATATTTTTCTCAATGAATCAGTTGAAGGAAAACAGGGCGAAGGTGAATGTCACGGCATGCCGTAGACTACGGTACTGTGGAAACAGTATAGTAGAGGCCTTAACTCAAATTAAGTTAGACTTTTGTCGAGAGAACGCATTGTCGAGAAAGCGTACGTGTACCATGCCATTACGCAACTAGCGATTTGTTATAGCGTGTCGCAAAAACAATATAATGAAAAGCAGAAAGCTTGATAAAATGTACGTAATATACAATATATTAAATACTTCATTGTACTGTTCCAAATGGTCTTGGATTCATGACTAACTTTGTTAAAGGGGATGGTCCGATTTAAATCTATAAAGTTTCATCTTGATAGAATGGCCGTCACTCCAAAACCCCCATCTGTGAAATTTTCGGCCGCCGATATGTCAATCCGGTTTGATTTGACAGCTAGAAACTTTATTGTTTGTGAAGCCCATAAGAGTACTGTGTAAACTAATATGGTCGACCAATGGAGTACACTTTCGCTCATAATCCCAAACCAAACATCCATTTAGCCCTAATATTCACAGGTAATGAGAAAAATCGTAGCTTTCTTGTGATATCAAAATTTTCGACCACTTCCGGTAAAATCTGAGATTCTGGGGACGTGTATTAGCGAGCTGGGTGCCATGACCTTTAATCGGTCCCCGCGGTATCGGACCTTCGTGAGCAAGCGACCATCATGGCAACAATTTTATAGTATTGCAAATGCCATAATACACTTAAGCAGCGGAGTCTGAGAATGTTACCGTTGCCATGGGCTGACGGTCCTGAGGGTTTAAGGTACTACTGTACAAATGGCCCCATGATACTTTTTTGGCCAAGTGGTAAATCATGAAATGTCAATACAAGATGTTGAGATTTAGTGTCTCAGGTCTGTGTATAAATATAATAATGATAGTTTTAAAGACATCATTCTAGTTTCAGTCAAAGTAATATTCTTGAGTCACAGACATGAGTATAACCATTCATCAATAATAACAATATTTTTAATTTTTATGTACTTCTTTGTCGTTTTTAATTTTTTTGTCATAAATTTGTAATTCTTGCCATACCAATTACCATGCTGGTCATGCAATTACCATGCAATGATGATTACAATGGCAAGAGAGGTATACAATAAAAGTATACGATGCAACCACTTTGCCTCTATATTGATGCAGGAATAATAAGAGTTAATACTCCAAGTAAAGCCAAACTAAGGGGGTATTCTGATTATTGTATTCTAGTAAAAGATAAGACAATGTTTCTTTTCTGCCAAGAGATCTAGGCCAAAATGAGTTAATCACCGCATATCTTAGAGATACATCTTATGCCTCGATGCAGACTGAGGTGATAAAAGGCTTATAAACTAGCTCAAGATGACTTTGGAGAAATTATTAGGTCTTGATCAAACATGGAAGTTTAATAACATAAATATACAATGCAGGAACATGGGATCTTAAAAAGCATTTATATCTACGCAATGTAATTAGAGGCATGAGATTCGGCAAGATTGTGCCTGCGCTAGTATGATAAATGCCTATACATAACGCAAATTAACAATACCACCTATGAACCATATGTGTGTGATTGTGAATGGTTTAATTGAATACCAATTGAGATGGAAAAGTAGAACCCAGAAATGAATACGAACGTGTAAACCAATTAATGATTTAGAAAGGATGTAAAAATTCGATTGAGATAGAGAAGTAGCCTGAACCTAAATAACTACCCTATGTCATATTGGAGGTGGCTTGCTTCGCAGTGTCGGGATGTAACAACCTTATCAAAAAATTTTAAAGGCAGTATGCCATGGAGACTACTTTAAGAAGAGGAGGAGGATTCCTGTTGCTCTGCAGTGATAAATATACAGTTTTGGGTAATGTTGAAATGAAGGTTTATTATTCACATTCATCTGAACCTTTGATATTCCTTTTGATGAATCAACTATAATTTATAATCGGTTTGTAAAAATGTCAAATGAGGGCTCCAATGTCAAACCCACTACATGGGTCAATTCAATACATCAATCATCATGGCATTTGATAATCAATCCAGTATAGATACAGCACAACCAATAATAAGAGTTTATGAATAGCCTGAGCACTGTGTCTTAACTCCAAATACGGAAATGTGAAACAAAAAACAAAATATTAAAATAAATTGTTTCAATATCGTTACACAGGTGATGTGTAGTTGGAAACCATTTAATATCACATGAAAGGTGCCAGTATGAGGAAAGCACAATCATGTGGTGCATTTTTGTGTTTAAACACCTCTTAGGTACACAAAGGCAAGCAATTTTATATTCCTGCCCATTTTTGATTGAGATCTTGATCACACTTGAGCAGCAGTAAGTGTGTTAACTTGTAATTAGTTACTACTTACTTTTACCTATCTATTTGGGCATTTGTGTGCTATTATATAAAATTTAAAGGATTGAAGGTTGCCAGAAGCAGTGCATTGTGCCCTTCTCTGCAGGAAGATTGGAAGAATACACTTGTTTTGGTTTTCAGTTATTGATGTCAACAATATTAGATTGAGCAGTATGGCAAGAAACAACCCCAAGCGTTTGGGAAATTTTGGGCTGACCGATTGAGGGGGGAATTTAACCCACAACCTAGCAAGACAAGTTTTTGTCATGGATTTGGATAACATAAAGACAGATTGAGAAGATGGGTTACATCTTATTGTGTAATGTGCGATTCAAGCTGAAATATTGTTTCTGTTGTCAAATGAAAATGCTGTTGGTGAAACAGGAGCAGGGATATGTCTTTAAATGATGATTTGTTCATATACCTAACATAAAATGTATTTTTTAACTAAATTAAATGCACATTGAAATTTATAAAACTGTTAAGCACTTACCAAGATTTATGGTTTGAACCATATAGTGATGAGTTGCAGATTGTTGGTTTTGGCTAGTTAAAACTTGATCTTTATACTTAGCAGTTTATTTGTGTGCACAAACATTTAGACAGTCGATTAAGCAAGAAAAGCCTCATGGCATACATTTTCTATATCATGGGCTCAAGGCAAGCTCCAAAAACCGATCAGTCCATCAAGGAAATTTAACAAATAGCATTTGGCCAGTCTATCCTGAACAGCAACACATACCATTTCTGAATATCTAAGTAACAACTTAAGTTGCAAAATCAACCGATAAATGGTTTGTTTTTCTGAGGTATAGTCCATCTATTAGTCTTAAATTCCCCTCTTTTTCTACCTATAGTGGTAATGTAAATTGTGAAATAGACGGGTTAAGGATTTTGAATGTCACGCAGAAATTGTAAGTTTTTGCTGAACTAAACCAACAGTTGTCATTTCCAATGGTTGCTTTACCATTTGGTCATAAACAAGATCCTATTAGATCCATATTGCTGTTGTAAAAGAAACAATTAGCAGTTTCCCTCATGGTTGAGTAGTACTTACTGTTCCCTACATACTTACACTGCTGAGAAGTAAGAATAAGTAAAACAAGATACCGTACCCTTTTTAAACTTTCCATATCTTATTTTACCAGCATGAACTAAGGAAATGGGCAAACATTAGACCGAGGTAGAGATCATGGAATGAACTTGAAGCAGTAGGCCCTACTTTGGTAGTATATGGCTTGCAGGCACATTATTTTTTGTATTTGGTATACACATGAAGTTACACTCGCTCGTAATTGAGTTAAGTAAATACCTTTGAGCCACGTACCGATGCAAGATGATGATAGCACCGTATGCAGAAACCAGATAGCTGAAGACAATAATTTTTGTTAGCATCTTTACCATGTGGGCAGTTTATTGCAAGTATTTGCTGTTTTTCAGAACAGTTTTAAAATTTAGAATAGTGTGGAAAACTACCCAAAATGTTGGCGAGAAAAAATAAGCAAGTGAACAAGCCACAATGTGTGTGTTTCAAATAACGTTACCTTACTTATTTCATTTTTGCAAGCCACATGCATGCAAATTATAGTTACTAGCTCATGTAACAGAAGTTAAACTAGAATTTTATTTAAAATAGCAAAGGAAAGTGGAAATACAAGCAGCTAATATAAGAGAAGTATCAATGTGGGTGTGGTTCAAGTCACTCTTTACCTTTGATATTTTCATAATGCATTAAAGGTGAATTGTTTGCATGTTCCCATTCCAGTTGCTTTGAAGTCCCAGTAATTTCGTATCAATTCCAGAGGCAGTAAGACTTGAATAATTAAACGGACTTACCTGGCAAGTTAAGTTTGATTGAAGTTCTATACTGCTCTCTGGAACTTGATATTAGAATTCTCCACACCCACCCTCCCAAAATCTATAGCTATACAATTAATAATCCAAATGTATAGTATAGTAAATACCATGAGCATTTACAGTAAAAAATTGGCTGTAAGATTGACAGTGTGAGTTAAACCAAACAATACAAGTTGATTAACTTGGGGGTCCTAGTACTAGATGTCTGGACCTGTCCCATGTTCTTTAAATTCCTGGGGGAGGGGGCTCTACGGCTGCGCGGTTTGTATCCCATGGTATTCCTAATATCAGTTCCAGGAGAGCCATATAGAACTTCAATCAACTTCACCTTCCGGTCAGTCTCGTTAATTATTCAATTTTAACATGGTTTTTAACAAGAAAAATTTAATGGCTTGATTCTTGCATCTTGTCTGTTGGCTTTCTAAGGTGTCCTTTATTGTCCCAATTCCCACTTGTTTTCTCGTTCCATGTAAGGCCCTTAGCAAGGTTTTTCTTTTGTATTGCATGTTTTTGTCATTTCTGTCTACAGAATCAGATTCTTTGGAATTCAATAAGACGTGTCAGATATGGTGGTTGTGGTTTTTTTAATACATGTGTTTTGGTGTTTCGCATTCCTGTGTATTTTTGATGTGTATGATACAAGGTAAATAATATATTGGGGGTCCCTAAATGACCCCCTTATTAGAAATCCAACTGAAAATAAAAGATTTATTAAAAATCCTCAATTATGAGTAAATGATTCAAGCCTGAAAAGTAGTTTCAGTTGATAGTACATTTATCTTTGGAGGTCAGTGAGGTGGCAAAACTTCAGTATTTGGGGGTGGTGTGAAAGTAATCGTAGTCCAGCAGGTATCATAGTCCGGGCTTCATAGACGACAACCGGATAAATGCGTGAAACTAATTTTGTTGAATAGTCAACTGAATCGATTGCCCTATTCACCAATTGTTCCCGTACTGTGAGCCCGGAGGACATGGGGGCACTTGAATATAAATGCGACTTATGTGTGTCTACCAGAATGGTACAAACAAGCTTTTCATTCAGTGTGTAATTGTTTCAAACAGATAAATATTTTAAAAATACCTCAATGCATTTTTTCTAGATTAAATTTTATGTGGAATAAGATATTTGTAGTAAAAGCCATAATCCTGAAAACGCAACCCCTAAAATGGATGGTTTTTATACAAATACTCGGTGGGACATAGAACACAACTGTTGTATTTTAAAAATACCCCAGTTCTGGCTGTTCATATAACCTTAGATGTCTGGTTTTTATTATTTCAAAAAATACGCACTTTCGAAATAAATCACGAAGAAAGGAAAAAAAGGTGGAAGCAGAGCTGGGTGTCAGAACAAGACGGGAAGTGGAGGGAAATACAAATGAGGAAACGAGGGGGAATAGGGGGTAGCGGGGAGGTGAGCGAAAAAGGAAGGGGAGAAAACACGTGAAAAAGAGGACGGGGGGATAAGAAAGGAGGGATTGGAAAGGGCGAAGAGGGACCAAAAAAGAGTGGGATGTGGAGGGGAGGGGGGGGGCAGTAGAAAAAAAGCATATAGAGCAAGGGTCTGGACTGCAGGAAAAAGAAAAGGGGAGAGAGAGAGGAAACAGCAAAGCAGTTGTTGGATTAATCTTTGGACCTAAGACGTTTTTTACATGATAAAAGGAATGGCACATTTTAAAACCTTCAAAATCTATTGAAATCTGGGTATTTTCACCCTCGTTTTGAAAAATGAGCGAATAAAGGGTTGGTACCATTAATAATTAGTTTCGTGGAAGGTTTTCCCTTGCCTTCGCACTTTGTAGTTGTAAAATTTTTGGAGATGATTCACTACCAATATTGTCCGCCACTGTATATAATGAATGCCAACTTTGTTCACAACGGATCAAATCCGAACCGCCGTTGTTGATTTTTGAACTGAACTTTTTGCAATCAAAAGAGGATGATATTCATGAGTAAACACGGCAAATTAACTGAATGGACGGCATACAGTAGATCTGTATGAATGTCTTTTTGTTCAATACCAATGAATAAAACAGACAGGACCTCTATTAAAAATGTATTTCACGACTGCATTTACATACCCATGCATCTGCCGTGCAAACACCTGAAATCAAAGCAAGGGTCCACGAATCAATAATTCTACTATAACGTACTTTTTGAAGCGCCCCTATTCATGAATGGAAGCCCGTGCCATCAAAGTTCCAAGTCAAAAGTCAATATTCCACCTGGACCCAGTGTTTGTTGGCGTTTGCCATCCAAATCATGTAAATTGAATAAAATCCCAAAGAAGAAATATGTTTTCAAGTTGAATACCAATAACTTTGTTGGGTCCAAGTAAGAATACCAACTTTTTTCTTTCGTGATTTTTTCGAAAGCGTAATAATTTTTGAAATAATTAAAACCGGACTCTAACGTTAATTGACATACACTAGGAATACATGTATAGTTTGTTAAAAAAATCCTGAACAACTAGTTTTAGGTGACAGGTGATAGTATAGTTTGTCTGTGGACGTCTGATGAGGTGGCAAGAGGGTAAAATACAGTATTTTGGGGTGGCAACCCATCGGGGAGGGGGCACTTGATTATTAATTTGACTTATATGTGCCTACCAGCTTTCAGTGTGGGATTGTTCAAAGATAAAAGGGGCCATTGAAGCTTTTATGTTATAGTAGGATTTTTTATTCCTGTCAGTTCATTAAAAGTTTTGGGGGCGTGTCGACGATTCCATTCGTTCTGAGAGGTTGTATCGTGGCGTCGCCAGAGGGGGGGCAGGGGGGGCAGCTGCCCCCTGTGGGGAATCTTGCCCCCCTCTTGCCCCCCTGAAAAATTAGTGATTTACATAGGCCAGATACTTACTACAACAAATTTTACTATATGCTTGCCCCCCCTGAAAATATGTGTGCCCCCCAGTTTGCCCCCCTGAAACAAAAAGCTGGCTACGCCACTGGGTTGTATGCTTTACCCAATCAGTACAATAGAAATTCGATGTCCCGATACCGGGTAAGATTAAAGCCATAATTAAAAAAATGCCCCTTTTCTCATGAAGAAAATATTACAAGGCAAATGCACTTAATAAATTCCAAGCACCAAACTTCAACAAACTCTGAAGCATTCAACATGAGAAAATAATACGAATAAGTAATTATTACTCACCAAAGTTCTTTTACGTCACTAGGAATATTAGAAGATCTGATACGTTTACATTTATTCTTCTTGTTCCAGAATTAATATTGGAGAGCTTGATCCAATCATGTAAGTATTTTAGAGTTTTGGTCACTAATAACAAACTACAATATTTACGTGGCATAATCCTCCTCTTCACCCAGCCTCGATGTTCCTGACACTTTATCCGTTCTTTGATTGACGCCAAACAAAGGAATCGATACCGTGTCTCAGACTTTACGACAATCCATTCAATTGAATCTGGTATGAAGCCTTTACAATTCGATACAAACCAAGTTCATGTAAATGGGTATAAAGCATCTACCTTCTGTTGAACAAGTGCGCATTTCAGGCTGTGAATACGGGCTTATTTTTGATTCCAACACATCCCCTCCAAATTAATTTGTACCATCGACAATATGCGTTTACTGACAGGAATAAAAAATCAGACTATAATATTATGAGAAAAAAGTGGTCTTGGTTGTAGATTGAACCCAGTGGCGGGGGGGGGGGGGGGGGGGGGGGATCACATATGAAATGGATAAGGGTGTGAGGCTGGCACTTCCAAACCAAGGGGCATTCCATGACAGACGACTCAAAGAATAGGGGTCTTTGGGTGAGAGACAGTCAAATTGCCCCAAAATAGGGTATTTTCAGGTGACAAATTTGCAAAAATTTTCCAAAAATGAGGTCTTTTTAGAAAGTTTTGGCAAAAATTTCACCAAAAATAGGGGTCCTTGGGTGTAGATTGAACCCGGTGGGGGGGGGGGATCACATATGAAATGGATATGGGTGTGAGGCTGGCACTTCCAAACCAAGGGGCATTCCATGACAGACGACTCAAAGAATAGGGGTCTTTGGGTAAGAGGCAATCAAATTGCCCCAAAATTGGGGATTTTCAGGAGACAAATTTGCAAAAATTTTCCAAAAATTAGGTCCTTTAGAAAGTTTTGCAAATATTTCACCCCAAATAGGGGTCTTTGGGTGAACATTTTAAATTGTTTTCCCAAAACATAGGGGTCTTTGGGTGACAGTGATAAAATTTTCAAAAAATATGGGGTGACATTTTCAAAATATATGGGGTCTTTGAGTGACATTGATGCTGAAAATGGGGGTCTTAACAGCCTTACATACGTGTTACCTCCAAGATGGGAGTACCCCCCCCCCCCCGGGAGATTGAAGTAAATAGGAGGTTATTGGGTGTCAGTTTGATGTCAAAATGGGGTTCAAGGACAGGCAGTTGATATCTGATATGGAAGTTCCCCCACCACTACCACCACCAAGGTAGCAAATACTACATTGTAATAGTACATGTATTGCAATTGAAATCAATTATCATTACAAATTGGGTTGCAAAACATCACCATTTTAAATAAACAATAGCCTATATTATAGGCTAACAATTGGAAATAGTCTAGTTATTTGTTGTCTTACACACCCCACTGCTTCATGTAATAACTAAAACTTTTCATTGGGGACCGGGAATTATGAAAAATACTCAACAATACATATAAAGACAAATAAGATCAACTAGCCCTGTAGTAACATAAGGATCTAGCTTATTTAGGAATTTAAGTAGTAATGATATGAAGGTGAATTCATTTAAGATATCCTGGAAAATTACTTCAAACACAACAAATTACTGTTGATTGTGCTGCGGTTTCTTATACTATAGATTAGATGTTAAGTGTTTTATATCATGGTCCATCACTCTAAACCTAGCAATTTAGCATAATTATGTTTTTATGCGCTAAATTGCCATTTTTGTGTCGCCTGCCCTAAGGCAGGAAGACACATAGGGATCACTTTGTCCACTGTAGTCTGTTGTTGTCTGTTGTCAAAAAGGGTTAACATTTGCCTGTAATATCATACTTTGGATTTAAACCAAACTTGGATCACAGGTGCAACATGGCATCCCCCATTTGTTGAGGTCAAAGGTCACATGCCAAGGTCAAAGGTCATGTGAGGTCAAGTTGTAAAATAGGCTGAAAATGTAAAATTGACCTCATTTGAAAAGTTGAAGTTCAATTGGAACCAAACTTGAATCATAGATGCAACATGGGATCCCATATAGGTCACATACCAAGATCAAAAGTCATGTTAGGCCTATCATTCACTAACCGCAACGGCAGGCGACACAAGCGGTCCGAGGACTGATGTATTTTTTTTATTTGTAAAGACCTTTGACCTTAATTTGATAAGGCACTATATCAAATGTTTGTATAGAAAAAAGGGACCCATAAACCCATTTGCCTCCTCAACGGACCCATAAACCCCTTTGCCTCCTCAACAGACCCATCAAATGTAAATTAAATTAGTTTTATCACCTAATAACACTTATGTCCATGATTTTGAAATGGGGACGGAGAAGCAAAATTGGGGATGAGAAGGGAAGGAGAGGGAGAAGGAAAGGGGAAAAGGGGGAGGGAGAGGAAAGGTGAGAAAAAAGGAGAAGAGGAGAGAGAAGAAAGGTTTTCCGTGGAATACGCATACAAACACACTCTGAAAGTAAGTCATTCAAACAAGTTTTATGTCCAAAAGAATACATTTATTACTGATAACATACACAATTAAAATAACAGTAAGCAAACAATTTTAAAGTAGAGTTACATGGTTCATGGTTTAAAGAAATTATTGCCAGTTTGCCACAAGGAAATGGAATGGCTAACCCAACATGATTGAACCAGCACACCTTATATCCTATATATACCTTGTATGAACAACAGATGCATAAAATAAAACGGGTTTGGTGAGGATGCAAATACATGCCCAGATCATGGCACCCACTTACTAATTTAAAGGGATTAGCAGCGATAATGCAAGAGAATCGAAAAATGTGGAAATGCATTGTTCAACTTATAAATTAGAGTTAAGTTCCATATAACTGCTTTAATGTAGAAACAAACCACAAGATAGTGAAAAAATGATTTGAGGAAATTTTGTCATACCGTCTCCCACAAATAGACATACAGCGATGGCATCTCAAAATCTACACTGATTGTAGTTTACACCAGTACAGAATAAAGATCAATAATGTATGTGTTTGAGGTCAAACTGTATTGATCATGGTGCACAAGATCACACTTAAAATCTGGGATATTCACCGGAAAGGGCTTTTTTTGATCTCAAGTCAGAATTTTGATATGCATGTATAAAAATTACAGAATCAGATAAAAAGTAATGCCTTGTCTTTATTTAATACACAGATTTTAAGCCAACCACTTGCAGGTTATATTCGCATATCCATGCCAGTAACAAAAATACAAAAATATGAATTTTGATGATTTTTTTGACGTTTCGGATTAGCAAAATCGCTGCTTATTCCTTTAATTAAATAACTTACACATACACGACAGTACAGTGACAACTTTATCTGAAGAGAAACCAAAAGCATGCACTAACAAAAAATGTTTTCACAAAAGTTCAAAGAAAACAAACCAGTGCTATATGTTGTGGAAAAAAAAAAAATATGTTGAAAATGTTCAAAACATGCCATGAGCTTTGTGTACAAATTTTACTGCTATACTCGATTCACGTTGATACGTTCGTCCCCCTGGAGTTTTGGACCTATCCCAATAAGTCAGAGAGGGTCTCTACCGGGAAAATGAAAGAATTCAAATGCATGTGCCACACCGGATTATCTTGGCGGACACTCCGGTCATTTAACTCGCTCACCTGCCACTAAATACAATTTGATTCATGTATGGATATACACTATAGTGTATTTCAGGCTTAACTTTGCTCACAATAACATGATTAACAGAAGTCCCTGCGCCTCATTGAATTTTTCACCTCGGCAAGAATGGTACGGGGTCACATATCGGATGAATCTAGTATACCATTCAAGGTTGGGCGTATTCTGACCATTTTACGAACGGCATCTGCTTCACCGTATTGATAATTTAACGTATTGTCTGTAATCAACGCCCAGTGGGCATGAAATTTTTCAAAATTTATAGGTCATTTATTTAGTTTATATTTCCATTACAAACCATAACGAGCACCGTCTAGTATACCCCGGTGCTCCCACAAAAAAGGATCGGTATTTGAACAAGCTCATCAAAATCAACAATGGCTGCATCCACACCTGTATGGAAATAGTATATATGCCCAATAAAATGAGGTAGACGTTTCATATAGAAGTCCCATGGATGCAAATGAGGTATTACAATTGATTCCGTACGTGCGCTGTATGATGTTGTGCAGTAGCGCTTGACGGAATGAATGGCAATACCTCATTTGCATCCATGGGACTTCTATATGAAACGTCTACCTAAAATGGTCTATTTAACACTTTTTTACATGGGGGGTTATTAAATTATAGAAGGGCACGTTTATTACAGATCACACGTTTATCAAAGTAGGCCAAGTCTTTCGCAAACAACCTGAATAATTATGACAATGTCCAATTGTAGTAACGCATCCATTATACAGGGTGAGTCAAAAAAACTTGACCCAGTTTGTGTCCGCCATTTTGAATTTGTAAGATACATATGTCTAACATATGTGGTATCATCTGAAAGCTATTTCGTTTCTTTACTTTGCTTTCAAAGATCATTCGCAGTCGGTTAGAGTATCAGACCGATCTGCATTTGTTTGACACAGTATTACTGTTTTGCTCTCTGTCCACGGATTCAATAACAAATAAACGGCTCCCGTGAGGCAAATTCAGTGTCCAGAAGAACATCGGGCTATTTATTACTGCAGAATAAATGTGACGGTTATGTAACCCCACAAAATTCAGTCACATTGATCATCATGCCCTGATTAACGTTTTTACGTCCTCATCACCCATAAAAATCATTTGAACATAAATTAACTTGATACATGTGTCAGTTTCTAGCTGTTTCTAGAGGAGTTGAATGAATTGTACCATTTGAAGGAACAGACATAGGTGACAACCTTTTGAGGATTAAGTATTTGTCTATATTTGTACCCAAATATGCCACACCTTGAAAAAAAAAGGGTTTCAAATAAACTTACCATTATCACATATGTTACACCTTAGATACACTTTATTTGACATAACATAGACATCCCTTATCTCATTTTGGGGAGTCATTTTGTTTAGTTGGCCGCCGTGCATTAATGGATCCGTGGATAGTGTGAAAAGCTGACTACTTTATTCAAAAGACTGTAACAAAGAGAGGACTGGGCTATGCTGGAGAATCAGACTCCTCTCTCTAATCAGATTGGAAATTATCCTTTAGCTCAAATTAAAGATAATAAATAGGCTTTTCGCTTATACCACAATCATGATATATTTTTACTTTAAAAATTCAAAATGGCGGACAACATCTGGGTCAAGTTTTTTTTGAATCAACCTGTAGTTTCTGAATTGGCTACTTGCATAAGACGGTACATGGGACGGATATTTTGGCTTTTACCACCTCCTAATATCACCAGGCAGCTTTTTATAATACCTGCCACGTTTTGATTGAGATCTCGATTACTTGAGCACAGTAAGTGTTAAAGGAAACATGAGCGACTTTACATATCCTTATCGCAAAACAAAATGAAAGAGCCTAATTTTTTTGCACTGATTTAAACCTTTCCACACCAAGTTTCATCATCGTAGCCCTTACGGAACTCATATGGCTGCATATATAAAGGGTTAACATTACTACTACACACATATACACAGAAATACAACAAAGTAATCCATATGTGCTTTCTGCAATTCTTGTTTAGGGTGTATTTGTAATCCACATTTTTATGCATCATAATCCAATCCACCTTTGAATACAGTCCCCCCCCCCCCCCCGGAATTCCACACTAGTGGACAATTATGGATGACTTTAAATCTCTCGATACATCTCTCGTATCACCTTAAGATTCTCTCTGATTTTTAATATTGACATTATTATGACAATGGCCAAGAATTGTTAACAAGACATAATATATCACTTTTAACAGATGAAGCATAAAAACAATGGACAACACAGCTTAAAGGGGCATTTCGTGATCCACAACCTCGTCCCCCCCACCCGACTTACCTAAAAAAAGTTGAGATTTTTTTATATAATTTACATTTAGCTTAAGTAATCCCTGCATACCTATCTTACATGCGAATTCGGTCGTATCCAGGGCCGTAAGCGGGGGGTGAAACCACCCCCAAAAAATGACAAAGTTCGTTTTCTGATGTTGAAGTCCGCTTATCATATTTAAGGTCCGCTTAGTAATGTTAAAGTTTGCCGCTTGCTAAATTGTTGTTTCCAAGGGTGTGCATGGATAATCAGTGTTAATACTATTGCATACGCGGTGCTTGTGTATAATATGTTTCTCACCGTGCGATGAGTACGTCAGCATCCACAACCCAACCCCGCCGTCAGAGTGAGACGGGACTGTTAACAATTTGGGTCCACCAGCGAGGCGAGAGAGCCGAAAAAAAATGGTTTTTGGTACGCAAAAGGTCCACTTCTGGCAAATACGCACCCCCAGATAAATTCCTGGATCTGGCTGTCGTCTCTTCAAAACTTTGCAATTGCATTTTAAATTACAAGCACGTGGGATCTATGGGACTTTGGAAACAAGCCATTGCTCAGAACACTAACAGAAGATCGGAATCCATTAACCACCTTTTGGTGAAACAAGCTAAGGATATCTACTGACCTGAAGAAAAAGACATCTGCTAATCACAAAAGTCCCGGAGTCATCAGTAAATTCAACGAACATAAATAATGTATGAATAAAAAGAGGTTATTTTAGAACACACTGTATTTTTCTGAGAGGACTATAAGGCATAATATAATTGTTTAAACTATAAGCTCCTCCAGGAAATGTTGGCATTTGGAGGGAAATTGTGCCTTTTGTACGGGTTGTGACAATTATCGACCCTGAGTCACTAGTGAGCCTGATGAACTTATCAGCTTGTACGGAAATAACTGCAGAATGATGCAGTTTATTTCCGTACAAGTCTGATGGAATCATCAGGGGGTAATTTGTGACCAGGGTCGCTAATTGTCACAACCCTCTTTGTAAACATAACAATATTTTGGAAAATTGGCAGCGGGCTTCCCGGAAAATAATCATTTTTTTCATGCCAATATAGTACATGAAAGCTATATCTTAATTGATTTTGGGCGTTTCCATAAAGTGAACCATCTACCCACTTAAAGAATTCGGAAAACCTTCAAGGATAAACCACGATTTATTATTTAAAGTTTTACACATTTAAAGTGTACTCGAAAAGTGGTTTATCTTCATTTAAGACTGCACGGAAATAAACTAGCATGAAATCTTCTATAAAAGGATCCAAAGGATTACAAGGATTGTACAGCTTATTTCGTACGGAGTCTTAGCTAACTCATGAATAATTCTTACACCAAGGACACACCAAACAGTGAGTCAAATGGTTATACAAAAACACTATTGATTTTAAGAAAATTCTGCAAGTTCAAACAGAAAAAATTAAATGGGGGGGATTATATGGTATCTCTTGGTTGCATTTATCCTGCCCTTTATGATGTGAACCTTTAATTACCTTCATACAATTAGATGCATGTTTTGGTGAGGAACAGCGATCACAGTCCCCAGGCCAAAAAGTAGTTTGACAACTATTAGTGTGAATTTTGAAATACAAGTAGAGCTAAGATGCAAAAGGACAACAAAACATAGTGAAAAAATAACAAAATATGCCAGAGATGTATGGCTTTAAGAACAGCAAGTTTTTAATCATGATTAAACAATTACGCACCATACAATGTTGTATCCTGTGAATGTTGAGTTAAAGTCTAAACATGGGCGGCATTCAATTTAGAGAGTAAAGGCATAATTTTGGGAACCTGTACTCTCTTTACAATGAATTGAAACCAAGGCGATACCATTATTTTAAGTGGAAGAACGAGACCGGAGGCAGAGTTCTTCCATGCAAAAATAATGGTGTCGCCGGTTTCAATTCATTGTAAAGAGAGTACCGGTTCCCCAAATCATACCTTTAGTATCATTCAATAAACAGCTTAACATGTGAAGGTATATTTAAACCTAATTTCGCGATATTTTATGGCTTAAACATGTTAAATACAACAAGAAAGGACTGCCACTACCCAGTGACAACAATCGAACAACCCGTTGAACGCAACGATCATACGCAACGAGCGCAACATTGACAAGCGCGCGCGAAAGTAGCAAAACGCGGATGACACAAGCACTTCAACCTAAAAATAATGTCAATACGCACCGTGTACTACCTGGGTTAAATTGTCGAATTGAACTCGGGCACCGGCCAATGACATTGTTTACATTTTCACAGCTGTTTAAGAATTATTTTTATTTTGAACCATAATTCAACATCCACAACACTGACAGAAAAAATAAAGAATTACTGTAAAAGTGAAATATTCAAGCTACATTAACTTTTGCGCTTTCCGCGCACTTGTGTGCAAGCGCGAAATAAGAACACGCAAAAATGTTTATTTTGTGTATATGTAGGATAGCTGAAAAAAGCGAATTTAAAAACAAGTGAAAATGCTAAAAATCACTGAAGCGTGAAAGATTACCACTTTTACAGTAATTTTAACTTGCATATACTACGTTCAATTTGGTTTGTTTTTTCAATAGCATACTTATTTCTTATTTTTAAGGAAAAAGTTGAGTAAAACAATGGGGGGAAGCTTAATCATTTTCTATCTAGTCCACTTCGTAGACCATCTGTTATACTTCCATTGCGGCTGCAGAAGTACTAGTAAAGTAACAATATCTCCCAAACCTACAACTTATATAACAATTTCACAAGATTCACACCATTTAAATATCTGGCTTGGGTGAAACTGATGTGGCAAATACATAACAATGACAAAATAAGAGATTAGTCAGGCTAAAAATACATGATTAAAACATATTGATGAATAAATAAAATAAAAACAAAATGGCTGGCAAGAGAAAAATAATTATTATTCATCTACCACAAGTTAAAATGAGAACGTATAACTCGAATTTCATATGTAATGTATTGGGCCACCCTGACATATTCTACACCTTAAGGAATAAACTGCATACTCCCCTGCATAAAGGTTGCCAAATTTTTAAGTATGTAACATGAAGTTGCTGCTATTCTGGAACATCATCAACAGGAACAACATAATTAATGCTCCCCCGGTATAATCAGCATATATGGGGGTTTTTACTCCCCAATTGGCAACCTTTAAATTTACTTATTACAATGTGGTTGATCAGCTGCCTCGGTATCATGTGCACGTGGGAATTCCACAAATATATGCTTTTAAAGTTTTGTAAGAACACAGTTAAACCACAAACCACAAAAGAATAAATTATTGTTATGATTGGTTCCCTAATTGGTACCCTGTATTCTGAATTTACTGAACAAATTAGTACCGAACCATTTTTCCTTTACAGTGGGTTAGCATGCAAATGCACAAGGCCATACACACTTTACAGAAAGTGCCGATTGTGGTGGCTTAAATCATTCTGTAACAATGTAGCAACCAACAGGGGTATACAGCTGGCTATACTATATTACACTTGTCAAAGTTCCCCAATCCGACAGCTTTTTTGGCCTTAGTTATAGAATAACATCAAAGTTACCGAGCAGATTTTCCAAAATTATTTGCCTTAGCTCCGTGAGCAACAATCACACATGCATGGTAGCTACATATTCTCCTTTTAACTTCCTAATCTTTTGATCTATATACCTAATAAGATATTTAAGCATTCAGTGAAAATATATATATATTTAAAAATACCAAAAAGACAAATCATCGTGTGAATACAATAAAGTCCCAAGTACAATAGCTGCCATTCATCAGAAATGCTCATCAAACATACCATTATTATATGCCAAGTCTGTGCTCAGTGGCTCTTGAAATATTTCTTTAGGCGACTAGAGCCACTGACTCAAAGAAAGATAAAATGAGAGTGGCAGCTACTACACTGAATGCGACCACCTTACATTCACACAATGAAACGCACAAAGTTTTTCAATCAGTAAAGCAAGCAACAAAATAGTTGTTTTTCTTCTGATTTCCCTGCCAAATTTGAGCCTGATTGGTTTATCACGGACGGAAACTTGACAAATTTTGGAAGTTTGAAAGCCTGGAAATTAAAAATCAGGTGTAGTGGATTATTTTTTGCTTAATGGGCCATAGCTATCTTAAACTGGAATTTTGTGGTTCTCGGCTTTTGCGCTCGATATATTCAAAGAATATAAGTTGTGGGCCGCTCCATAAAAAACTGAACATTTTACTGACAAATACACATGCATAACAGATTGCAATGTGGTCCTGCCAGCTATGCTGGCGGCCCACAAAAAGTGCAGCCAGTACACCTAATGGAACCTACAATTCTCGCAAAAAGTTCTTGGAACAACCCACGGTTTCTTAGTGCAACGACCCGGCACTGGAACAACTTGCCTCACCAATTACTTGATATTATTAATTTCAATGCTTTTAAAGAGGGACTCGCTGATTTCGTTGATGATGATGGCAACTCAACTCACAACCCACTAACCAGTTAGTGTCTGGGTCACCAAACTCTAGAGTGATGCAGGAACCTGCTTTGTTGGAGTATAAATGATCCAGATCCAAGCGTGAGACTGTGCTGTGAGTGAATTTTACCATTCTCCAAACTCCAAGGGAAAGTAGGAGCTGGGAGAACTGTTTTACCCTTCACCCCCCCCCCCCCCTCCCCATCAGAGAACGTTGAGACCCCTTCACAACACGATGAAACGTTGGCCTCTGAACAGCATTGTACAGGGGAGCGGGGACATGTATTTACACCCGAATGCGCTTCAGTGTTCCAAGACTTTGGCGAGGATTGTAGTTGTGGGGCCATAAAATTAATGCCCTGCATGTTCTTGTTTATGATGGCATCACAACTAATTATTGATTTACTGTACTTTTCAATAATGCTTTTTTTCAAGCAGCAAACATGTACATCTTCCAGTTAACACTTAAAAAAAAAAAATTGAATTTGATCTTTGGCCCCAAAATAATATTGAATGCATGTAAAATAAATACTACACACCAAGCTTGAAAAATAAATGTTCATACTCAATACATATGGAAGCATAAATATATAAACAAGCCTTTCATACTGTTTGTGTTTGATAAATAGAGCATTAGTGCACTACAGATATTATCCACTCTTTTGTTTTTGACAAGGTTTCATGCATCAAAGAGTATTCAAGAAATCCCATGTCAGGTTATAATATACATGGTTATTATGCATCCTAAGTAACTCACTCCTAATTACAACCCTGATAAAATATTTGACATCTTATTTAACAATGACCTAAAAATTCCCAGATTATACTTTGACCACTACAAACACAGGCGGGCATCTTCAAATGTGAGTTAAGAACCCGGGTAAATAGCAATACAGGGCAATTGATGCAGTAGTGGTTATGTGACGCTTGTGTTCTTTTAGAAAGTTCAAGCGTTAACAAGGAATATTTTTACATATAGATTCTCGGAGTGTCCCCCTATATAATGGATTTTCCCCCCGTAACCGTAACACTTTTGTTCTGACACACTTATGATTCAAAAACCCTTCATGGACTAAAGCATGTTTATTCTGTTAGGTTTCCGAATTCATAGTTGTCCGAAGTGGTGTCCTATGGGTCCGGTTACAGAAACTCCCCTATTTACATGCTGATCCTAGTATAGTCTAGGCATCATGCTACACACAATATATATCACAACCAGCAGAACTTAGAATTAACGCGGTGCGTAACATGTCCCTGCCGACACCCTACGACCCCAAGGTGACCATTGATCCTGCCCGTTGAGGTAGTTCCAAAGCTCCAACTCTCCCTCCAAGTGTCTTGGGAATTCATCAGTGATTGAAATACCCGTTATATACCTGGGAAACCTGGGCCAGAATATCCCCGATTTTCTCCTTCAGAGGTTTCATTGTTTTATTAAAGTTATGCGGCGTGAAGCTGAACCATTGCCAAAGCTAACAAGACATAGCATTCCGGCCAGAACCTGCCCTTGATTTTCTAGACATAAAGTCTCGCCTCTAGGCTGTTTTCAATGAAACTGTAACCGTATATCGGCTGGTTTGCCCACAAATTGTGCTGGCTGGCTTGTGCCTGAGGCCATCTTTAACGCTAAAATCATTGGTGTGCGAGGCCAGGAAATTGCCTATCGCTAGCACAAGTCCAGGTAATGGGTTAAAAACATGACATGGATCCATGTATGAATCCTCTCAACAACATTGTCTCCAGGTCCTAGGAAATCCATCCAAGTATGTGGATCTGCAGTGAGCAATTAAATGTGTATGGTGGACCACTTTGGAGCATGATCCCAAATGACCCCTAGATGACCTTTGACCTCACCCTGTCAGATCACATTTGGGACAACTACCCACGATCACTGTGTGCAGTTCATTAAATTCATTAATGTGATACACTCCAAGTCAAAGCGACTAGTTAATCTGCTCGTTTCATAATCCCCTTCCGAATCCTTTCGGGCGGGGACAATTACCCTGCCGACAAATTTCAACAACCAAAAATCGTTCAAATTGTAATATATTTTTTTTTTACAATTAAGGCTATCCAATATAGCATATTTTGAAAAAAAAAAAACAATTACCATCACAAGTTGTCCTACTACTTGGATTTGACAGTTACTTTTGACTATCCAAATGACCGTTGACCTAATATGTCTACTCACCTCAGCTCTCTATGCCCCAGTTTATCATCACCTAGTTTGCTTGTATCAAAGTCATTTTTCACACAGGACAACTTTGGATATTAAATTAAAGGCACGATCAGTGACTTGCTCATCTAACACTCTGTGACCAAGTGGGTCCACATCGACCCAGAGAAGGTATCAAAGTAAATATTGTCTGATATCTCTTTTGGACTTTTGGACATCTGGCCAGCTAATACCACATAAACCAAGTCTTTGAAGAGCCACTGCAAATAATAAGAATTTATAGAATGGTTGACTGTCAGGATTTGTTGTCTAACCATTGTTAGATTCAGGTTACAAAGAAGTATTATGCAACCTTTCACCCTTGGATTATGGTATTAACTGTCAACCGATATGCAAACTGAATTTTCGCGTTCTCGGCTTTCGCGCTCGCTATATTCAAGAATAATAAGCTGTGGGCCGCCCCATACCTTTGACCCTGTCACTGACCTTTGATCTCACTCATCACAATGAGGGATCGCAATGGTCACCTATACAAAAGTTTGGTTCCAATGAACTTCAAGTTTTCAATTTAGATCACTTTTAAATTTTAAGCCCTTTTTCACTGACCTCACATGACCTTTGACCTTTCACATGACCTTTGACCTTTCAACATGACCTTTGAACCTTTCCACATACCTTTGACCTCATCACCATATGAGGAATCGCATGTGCGCCTATGACAGAAGTTTGGGTTTCCAATTGAAGTTAACTTTCAATTGAGGTCAATTTAAAAAAACTTAACACTTTTGTGACCTCCCATACCCACCTCCACAACCATCCACACCATCCACACCCATCCACACATCCACACGCACACGATTGCTAAGTGGGCCTGCCAGCTAATAGCTGCGGCCCCACAAAAACAGACATTTAGGAATAGCTACACACTGTGCTGACTCTGGCCGGAAAGGTGTTAAAATTTTTTTTAAAAAATCCATAAAAAATCAGATTTTGCATGCCTGTAACAAGTACTGGTACCCTAACATATACCCTGGCAATGATAAGACCAGAACAACCTAATAGGTACAAATCGGAAATTTTAGTCCTTACTGTCTTACGACACGTAAATGCATTGGACAGGGATATCGTGAGAGTTTCCAATTTTCTTCTTTTCTGTTTCCTGCAATCTTCATTGGAAGAAGTAACTTATGAAATTATACCCCTTATCCTCAATTTTAAGCTATTCCTTCAAATTTCAAATATTTGATTCTTTCGGGTGAATCACTGATATTGTCGTTAACCACAATCGACACTGACCTTAATTGACATCTATAAGACTTTTGACCGGAATGTGATAATCACAGCTCCCTCTTACTCATGAACTGTATCATACCAAGTTTGATAATGGAAGTTTTGAGCTGTTCATATAGGAGCCTTGTAATTGGAAACAACCCCAAATTAATGTACCTCATACATACATGTGTATACAAATGGAAGGAATGCCATCATTAATTCCCCCTTTTGCTAAAATGAGGAAGTTATAAAAGGTAGTCATTTTAAAAATGCCCACTGGATCGTCAACAACCCGGGGTGGGGGGACTGGGTATTCTGGTCGGTAACCATCCTGCGTTTTACAAACACGGAGACCTGGGCAGTCTCGAGACTTGCTATAATAGGGTATCAAATTCAACCTACGTCTCTGTCAGTCTCACATAGGGTATCAAATTTTACTTTTGTTTCAGGTAGAGTATAAAATCAGCAAAAATCTGTTAGAATGATGATTTTTGTGTTGATATCATGCTCAAAACAGAATAAAAAGTCCATAAAATAGCTCAAAATTGAGTGTAAAATCCCAAGTTAAAATTCCAATGGTAATATTGCTTGGCCCCGGGTCTTGGATAGGGTGTCTATTTGAACAGATCTGGTCTCCGATAGGGTACCATTTTATTTGTTTCTGGTCTCATATAGGGTCACCGCCATAACCCTTGTAACTCGGGTGGTTACCCAGGGTCGTGTACAGGTTACCCACCCCCACCCGGTCAACAACATTATGCTGTTTACCAGGTCGATCCAAATGACGCTGAAACAAGCGCTGTATATAATCAAGATCAGTATGCCCAAGGAATTTAAATAATTACTGTTAGACAGCCATAATTATTGATCTATAAATATTTTTCCTATATGTCCACAATACATTTTTATGAAACCTAAACACAAGATATACAGCTTTATGTGAGTACTGATGAGTAAATAAACATTACATTCACCATTGTACACAATTATGTTGACTAAAGAGTTATATAGATTCGCATTAACTACACCAACAATCTTATCAACAAATGGTGGGAAAAAGTTCTTGTAGAAAATGTAAAATTAGGTGAACAGGCATACATTGGTGTATGGTAAATCTTACAGTATTTCATTATTATTTTCTCCACATTTTGTTGTTTTGGGTCACAATTATTTTTTTTATACTTAAAAGCAAATTTCATCATCTGTTCAGGGTGAAAAATAGGAATATAGAGGGCACTGTAATGTACAAATCATTATTTATGTAGCCCTATATTGCAAGATTCCCACAATGGTTTGTTCTGATTTTTACAGGGGTATAAACTCTTGCATGTCCCTATTGTCAAAATAGGGACATTGTGTCACCACTTCTTAAAAGTGTTCTAAAAATAAAAGACAATTTGCATGGAGTCAACCAGCTGTGCTTTTGATAAGACACATATAAAGCATATGAACAAGCACTCCACAGGATATCAACTAGAATTTTGCGGTTCTCGGCTTTCGCGCTCGCTATATTCAAAGAATATAAGCTGTGGGCCGCTCCATGACCTTTGACCTTGGCACAAGACCTTTGACCTCATCAACATATGAGGGATCCCATGGTGCACCTATGACACAAGTTTGGTTCCAATTGAACTTCAACTTTTCAATTGAGGTCAATTTTACATTTTTAGCCTATTTTTCAACTTGACCTCACATGACCTTCGACCTCGGCACATGACCTTTGACCTCGTCAATATATGAGGGATCCCATGGTGCACCTATGACAGAAGTTCGATTCCAATTGAACTTCAACTTTTCAATTGAGGTCAATTTAAAAAAAACTTAACATTTTAGTGACACACACACATCCACCCCCACATACATCCACACATACACACGCACAACAGATTGCCGAGTGGTCCTCCAGCTAAAGCTGGCGGCCCACAAAAATGGTACCTCAGTGGTGCTAAGTAAAGGGCAGCCCTTACTTTGCAATTAACTTAAAACCAGTATTTTGGCAAATGATGACCATTACTGGTCAATTTTGGCGGGAATACTATCATTTGGGGGAGGGGGGGTGAGGAATAGAAGAATGATTATGACCCCTCAATGTAATTACACAGAATTAACATGAAAATAGCAAATTGTCAATCTGTGGTTGAAAAAAAAAATAATAACCAACCAATCAGGAAATTAAAAAAAAAAGACTTGGCCATTCCAACCACTCACAATTGTAAAGGCCCATAAATATGTTTATTTTATTACTACGCACTCGTCAGATGTCCATCCCTGTTTCTAGCTTCTCTCACACGCTGCCTTGTGTAATACGGATGGTTGGCTCCATTCCTGGTCACGCCGTTCACTTCCTCAGGGATTTTGGCATTCTCGTCTATTTCGTATACCCATTTCTTGGTGGAACGCCACCAATCCCACGCCCCCGGCTGATTCCTTTGTTGCTTGATTCGTTTTGTGATGAAGACAACACCATACAAACACACAAAAACCATCAGCATCTGGACATGGGAAACAGTGAAATCATTACATATGAACTATTTGATGTTGTTTGTCTGTTTGATTTGAACTAATCGTTCTTGGCTTGCTCGTCTATTTCGTACACCAATTTCTTGGTGAAGCGCCACCAATCCCAAGCCCCCGGCCCGAGTCCGCTTTGCTTGCTCGTTTGGTGAGAAGACCACACCGGACAAACAAACGAGAACCATCACATCTGCACGTAGCAACAGTGAATAATTAACATGGACAATTTGATGTGTCAAACTAATAGTTCCTGCTATTGGAAAACATTTCTCCTTTCCAGTCTGAACTTTTTGGTCAAACAGGGCTTAAAATAGTATATATGGATTTGTATCCATAGACATGTACTTTCTTTTTGCACTATATCTGTCATACATATACCTATGAGCATTGACCAAAAAGGCTCAATCAAAGCCTCATCTGAAGCACCACCAGAGTTTTCTAGCTTTCGTGTTAAAAACCTTTTGGACTCTCTTTGTAGCGTGCACCACATGCCGATTTCTTACTTGCGTGGTAGCCAATACGGCAGCATACCGTTTCTACCGCGCGCTACTGCACAGTTAACACCGTTCAGTGCATGCAGTACTGTAAATAGGGCTTCCGAAGTACCTAGTTTGAATTAAGTATACAGTGGTGTGGCTACTCTACTGTACCTAGCCCAATGGCTACCCTGTATAGTTGCCCACTAGGTGGAGAGAACGTCGATACCTCGCGTAAACTAGGGCGCCATTTGATAGTGGGCAAATGAGCGCTATACAATTGTCTCTTTTTGCAGTTTTGGATCGTTTTTTTTTTTTCAAATCATATTTAATTCAAATCAGGCACATCAAAAACCCCCATATCACATACTTCTAATGAAAACGCAAATATGTGATTATGCGTCGATTCTTTTTTATTTTTCCATGTAACGGTATGCACCACTTAAAAGCTACATTGCTGAACCCCCATTGAATTTGGACCAATTCATATCCAAAGATATAACAGATGTTTGGCTATATCTCAAAATCAATATTTGCGATTTCGTACACATTTGTTTGTTTTGATCACATCCCATATGTGCCAACAAGAACCGATCTAAAGACAAAATTTGGGCCATAGAAATACTACGCACCGAGAGCCGGTGTAACCCACGTAGCTACTCCGCACGGGGAGACCTCGCTGTGTGTAGCACATCCATCTAGGCAGCAAAATACATGAAATCCTGGCCGGCAAGTGCACGTCTAGTGGGTAGATACTCCATCATGTCCCGGTAGTAGCTGCGAGGTAACTACCATGAAGAATTGGCCTGTACCATAAACAGGACACACCTGGTATAATGGAATGTGGAGCACAGTGTCATTTTATCATTTCAGATGACCAGGTTGTTGGAAAAGCTATAACACAAAAGGCATATTGTTGACTTTTATATATGCCTAGCTATCACAGACTCAGGCAACCCCTACCCCACCCAGTGCACTAAATGTCATGGATATGATCAGCTACACGATGACTAAAGCCGGCTTTGTCAATGGGAATGCATATAGAACAAGCTAATTGCATTTTTTGACCTTTTGATATTTCCCCCACCCCTGTGACAGATGCAGGGGACTACCCCTGGTGTACTATAGATACAGGGAATTAGCTATTCATGTGATAATCTACAAGATAAGCAAGTTGGGTTGGAATAGCTGTTAGAAAATAACCCAAATTTCAGCAGCCTTGAACCACATCATGCACATAATTGCAGCGAAATAATATCAAGGGTTGACCCCAGTCTGTGTCATTGGCCTTTTGGTCACTCCTCCATAAATTTTTGTCTATGTAATTTTTGTTTTTGTTTAGTATGTTGTTATAATACAAGTTGCAAATTGATTAAAAAACCGTTGCTGTGTGAGGTTAGTTAATTGTGCTCTGTCCGTGACCATGCCCAAGAAATCCACCATGGTCTTGACAATCCTTGTCATTGATTCCCTGTTCACTCATGCATGCCAACCAAAGATTATCTTTGCAAACACACGCCAGCTTTCAGTCGAGCCCAATATTTTTCATGTGCGAGTTGCCAGCTTTAAGTCTCACAAGTTTTGGAGCTCATCCTGTGCTTAAAAGAAGTCAGTTTAAGGACACACTTTTTTACTATAACTTTGTTATTTCTAGTCCAAGTTAAGTAAGCAACCTCTAGTACTACTACAAATTATGTTCCTTTCTTACCAACATCATTTTCATTTTGTTGATAATTTCCTTAATTTTCTGTCGTCCTACAAGGCCATTACTAACCTGTACTACTAGCCAAATGATGACGTTACGGATGATAATTTGTGAGAAGACGTCCACACCAAATTTAACACAGCAGATAATTTCCCTTTAATTAATGCACAGCCCTGCAACAAAAACAAAAACAATTTTACATAAAAGGTACATGTAAGCAGGGTTCACATTAGTGTGCGTTTTTACGTCTGTGATGCACTTTTCCAAAGGTGGACGCACTTTGGTCTAGATAGAGTAAAATTTTGCGTCTATGTGGATGCAAAAAAATAGTCACTTAAAACTACACAAAATCACAGAGTTTGTTCTGTCACATGTTCACAAGATTTTATCATTTTCACTCAAAACAAATAATTATTCCGTTACTATTAAATGGCCATGCGTCTTAAGTTGGGAACCTCAATAGGGTGGAGGTGTGACATTTTTTATAAAAATGTGACATAATAATGGTATTTTCAAAATGAAGATGAATACCTACACCCTTCTTTTGGTCTTTTTTTAAAGCCTAGTTTTTCCTCTTTCATATGACACCAAATTCAGGCTTCTCTTTTGATGCTAATTAATTTTATGATCAATTATACTGACGAGCGTGCAGAGTGGAGGATGTGAGGGCACGGATGTGAGGGCACGGTACCATAGAAAGTCTATGGGAAAACTCAAGTTTGCTGAGCAAAATTATGAAAAACATAATTTTTAATTATTATTTGATGTAGCATGGATCTTAATCTTGGACATTGCAGCAATTAAAAACATGGAAAAAGGTAATGATCTAATTTGCATTAATTAGACTTAATAAGCAAAATAACGAGCTGCAAAATGGTCTTCCCATAGACCTCTCTGTAAAAGCTTGTAAAATATAGCATTCAATGATATTTTATAAATTGCTATCTAAATTGCCAAAAATCATCAAAACAAAAGATTCAAATGTATGCCATCAAGTTAGTACACATATGTACATCAGTTTAAAGGGAAGGAATGAACTAATTAACAGTAGTAAATAAAATTGGTATTAATTAGCGTTTATGATAACGAAGGTTATTTAAGTCACCCTGTACACACGTAAGGAATCACTGCACCCTATATAAACTATATATTTTCTGAAAGCTCTTTTAGTGTTCTTTTCAATTTTGTGGTCCCCAAGTGCATCAAATTCTTCTGAAAGGAAATTAAAATTTCACAGGGCAACCCCGTTTTTCTTGAAATTTTACTTGTTTCACCCTGTATATCTACTTGTACTCCCTGAATATCAAGTTTATTTTGATGCCATTGGAATCTTTATTTTATAAGATTTCCAAAAATGTATACTTTTGTATAGTTATGATGTTAGCAAGACAAAGTTTTTGTACAAATCTTGAAAATTGATTATTCTCCACAAACAAATCTGTGCGTCACGAAAGGGGTTCCTAACTTAAGACGCATGGCCAAATACATGTAGCAAATCTGTGAAAATATAGTTTTAAATTTGACTGTATTTATGTCTTTTTTTTCACTAACCCTCTCACACTGTCCCAAAGGGTATTCAAGATACTTCAGTTCTTTTGGAGTTTAAGGGTCATCAGGGTAATTAAACTTTCAATATGATATGGCCCAGTCCTAGGTTTTGGAATTGGATGTTTATGGATTGTTTGCAGTCTTTTAAAACTTGACATGCATATAATTTGAAGTAGACGCACTTTTGCAACCTCAGGGAAACAAATTTGCGTCCAAGTAGACGCACTATTTTCAAAACCTTGTGTGAACCCTGCATGTAAGATCCACGCCAGAACCACGCTAACCAGCTGGAATGTCTGCACCTATCTCTCTCTCTTAGAGTGAACAGCCTCATGTTTTTCCTTGATTCAAACAACTGTTTTTCTTCCAACACATTCTCCAGTTAAAAACAATATCAGATCACGATAGATACTTACGTGAATACCCACAGTTGTGTTCCAACCCGCTTGCACCGTGGATCTGTCACATACGTATAATATTGTCTGAAAAAAATCAAAACAATCTTGTGTAAGAATGAGCACACTATATTGGGTCATTTGGAGCAGAACATCATTTCTCAGTGGATTTGTCTTCTATGAAGATTAATGAACAAATTTAGTGGGGTGCCCCTTGTGAAAGTGTGGGCAGAATCAAGGAGGGGGTAAATTCTTAATACAGGGGTCAAAAATGCTTGGATTGCTTTAAAAAGGTAACCAAAGTATTCTTCTTGTTACAAGAATTTAAAAAAGGTATAGTTTGTACTCCCTATAAGGTATGGTTACCGAGTTATAAGACAAAATTCGTTAAATGTCAAAGGTCATCACCAAAGGTTAAATCTTTAATATTGCACCGATTTCTTTAAAAATGGTCTCAAATTGTTAACCTTTCCACAAGGATTGCAACAAAAGTAGTTGACATTCATTTGTATTTGATTATCGAGATATATGACAAACAAGGTCAACCCCATTTACCTCTATTGATCAAATTTTAAAAATATGTTAGATGACCCCAGGGGCGGTGCCAGGGGGGTAGCGGGGGGTGGCCGCCCCCTGAGATTTGCAAAATTTAGGAAAAACAGTGGGTTTTGCGCAAAATTAGGGGTTATCTGTAATACCAAATGATTTCCTTTTGTTCTGTTCCCCCCCCCCCATACTTTTCCCCCTTCTATAGTTTTCCCCTGGCGCCGCCCCTATACCCATCTAACACTCAAAGGTGCATCGATTATGATACACACGCTGCTTAATTTCTTCTCTTGGGTGGTGGGGTAGGTGCTGGGAGAAAACGGAACGGCACGCTGCGAGAAATGTCATAAAATGTGAAATTTTTTTAACAGCAGTGGCAAGGGTAACACAATTATTTTTTACCCAAAAAAATTAGAATTCGTCACCTTTCCCGTAGCACACATATGACTGGTCCTCGAGGAATCATTGATCTTGTGGTGGTGTTGGGCATATTTTACACATATGCGCCAGTTCTGCTTATTGGTAAAACAACAACCCACCTTTGCGCAATCAGTTGTATGACCCATTGTTGTTCGTTGCAAACAGTGTCGGTCTCGACTGGTAACATTTTTTGGCGATTCTGTCAATGGTCCTGACCCTGGCTCGAAAAGTTGGGAATTTGTGAGCTCCTTCCCGGAAAGTTGGCCATTTGGAGTTAACTTAGCCATTGGCGGGAAATTTATGCATAAGATCTAGTGGGAAATCTGTGAGAATGCGACCATCTTCCCGGGAAATTTCACATTTTTCAACCCCTGTCCATGACCATCTGATGGAAAGTAATGTTTCTCTCCTCTTCCCTTTCTTGGACCCATAGACAGGATCGTCACATTTTTGTATTTTGTGTATCTATTATATATGGACTACTCTTGACCAAATAAGGTTTAATGCCTCTGCCACAAAAAGCCCAATCTTGATCTGGGTACAGCGTCGGCTTGAACACGCTTAGTTTTTTGACCACCACCCCTTCCCAGGGGCATGTCTCCCTCACTAACCTGACAGGCAGCCTATTGATTTTTCTTATCTTTTTTGGACTTAGAATTTGTCCCTCTAACCCACTACTTCTATCTCTAACCTGAAAAAATAATGAAAATTTTTATATTTTAAAGAGACCACTAGTAATGAGGTCATCAGCTACCTAACCACACCAACAAACCTACTCTATTGAAGCTGATAAATTTTAATAGTATGCTAATCGATTCTAGTCTCAACGGCACGTCGCACCTGTGTAGTACCATTCCTATTTATCATAACTCGGCTATTATAGCGCTCGATCAAGCACGGCTGACTGACCTAAGTTTAAGTGACCCGTGTTGTATATACACACAACCGAAGCAGTAAATCTGTGTTGTACATTGGTATGTGTCATGCCAACTCTTGACACGCACTGAAAACTGACCTCTTAGTCAAACACAGATCCGCCATATAATTAGACCGCAATCAAACTCCCATTGCATTTCCCCAATTCAAACTTGTTTCACTGCCGAAAATAGCCATGCGTATTTGCAATGTCATGCGAGTAACCGTTAATGTCACCCTTGACATAGATGAGACATTGTTCAGACATTGATTACACCGACACAATAGAACATCTCACTGGTCACATTATATCGCGCAAATTATACGATTATTTGACGTACTTTTTCAACCCCCAATTTCTGGGATTGACTCATGGCGCAAACACCACCAACATTCGCTAACGGAAAGTCTGATTTGAATTCTGTTTTCAGCTTCCAATAGCCGAGACCATCCCGGATTTTCCCATTATCATTGCGCATACAATTTTGACCACCTAAGGTCTAAGAAGTCTCTTGAACGTCATGAACACACATTGCAGAATTTCCGAATCTCCCCAAGCTGTATCACAAATATGACATCGCCATTAATGAGCGGCGCTCTTCATTTGTAATTGTTACGAAGAAGTTTGTTCGTGCCACAAGACCAGCGAGGATTGGTGTGCCAGATTTGCAATTCTAATCCTTGATACCCGGCCTTCATAACATAATACGGAATAAATCGCTACTGCTATTGTGGTCAGCACTCAATATAATGAATGGCTCCACTCTGGATGCCGCCACAACCTATGCTCCAGGAGCATGAGTGGTGGTCAAAATCTAAAACTTGCTCGAAGAACGACGTAAAGAACGACGATTTCCGCCTGTAATGTCTGAATGTGAAAGAGCGTAGATTTCAAAGCGAAATTAATCCTTCTTTTTTTTCGGAAAAACAAAATTCAATTGATGAGGGGACGAAAACGGCGATTTGGAGAATGGATTGACCAAGGAATTAAACCGTCCGTCATGTTGGCGTAAACAACCACGGACTTCCCGCGTCATGATGGCATACCGTGTCATACTGTGTGATATCTCTACACGTAACTTTCTGACACATGCTGTGGATATTGGAGCATGTGCGCAAGATTAAATTTAGCTAACCGACAATACATCAGGGAATTAGTGGCATCGGCTTGCAGGGCATTTCAACCAGTAGTCTTCATGCTGATTGGCATTGTTTGTGCTTTGTAAAAGTTTTATTTTTTCGATCATTCATGTATCTAGCTACATTAACTTGGTTTGAATACTCAGAGTCTAGTACTTCAATAGGAGTTGCATGTTTTTTATTGTATTTACAAATTGGGCTACTCATTCACGCGATCACTGCTCACAGATCACATGGTTAATTTTATGTCAGTTGTCAACATCTGCATTCCCCGCCAACCAACAAACCACAAAACAGTACGTGCAACAATCCCGCACGGGCGTTGACCGGCACTTGTTACTCAAAAGATATACTTTATAAATCCCAAAAAAAAATTGTCTCAGAAGAAAAGTGAAAAGATGCATTTGTTTTTGTTTTTAGAAAAATGCTATGTCAAAATGCATCATTTTTTTTAATTGCATTTTGTGGCCACTTTCCCAATTTTTCATTTGAACATTTAAAAGAATCTTTCAGGTGAATAAAAAAAATACTAATTTCACTACAAGACCGATTTTACACATTATCATTGCTTTGAGGTGTCCGATAGGCGATAATATCGGATCCTAAGCGCATGATGATATAAATTGGATGATTTTTTGCGCACAATATTTATTGGTCTCGCTAGGAGTTTTAAAATATCCGCCCGAATATTTTTGCACTCCCCCCCATAAGCTCGACCAAATAAATTTGGGGGCTGAAATCACATCCAATTTTAATGTACAAAATGCGTGCGGATCTTCTGAGACCAACTTGTTTTTTAAATATTAATTGTTTAACCTTTTTACAGGGTCACTTTGTCTCTATCTTTAGGTTGGAATGGATATGGAGCTGTAATTTCAAGTGGCAATGAGTGAGAAAATAATGTCTTTCATCTACCTCAAAGATGATTGGTACAAGCACAATTAAGGTTAGCACTTACCTAAGAGAGGGTGGATTGGCCACATGAGACGATTAGTGAATCCCGAATGATCCCAAGCGGTGGTCCGTGTCAAACAGAAATAATGCTTGATAAGAATGTATTCAACTCTTGGCTATCTGTTGAGTATTAGGTAAAATAGACCATATGTTAAGTCATAATCAATGAAATTTGTTCATCTTTAACAACGCCACTTTCAATGATATGACATATGAGGATCACATGGTGACCTTGAACAAGTTGGTTCCAATTGAACTATCAAACTTTCAATGGAAGTCAATTTTCATTTTTAACCTGATTTTTTCAACTGACCTCAGCATACATTGACTTGGCATGTGACCTTTGACCTCATCAACATATGCGGGATCACATGGTGGCACCTATGACACAAGTTTTGGTTCCAATTGAACTTCAACTTTCACTTGAGGTCAATTTTTAAAAAAAAAAAATCCTGCATTTTTAAAACTTATCATTTTAGGTCAACACACACAATCCACAAGCACACATATTACCAAGTGGTCCTCCAGCTATAGCTGGCGGCCCCAAAAGGAGTAAAAATGCGGCAAAAACAGGCTGAAATCAAAGAAAAAGCTAAATTTGGCAGCTAACAAAATTTCAAGAAGAAGACAAACTCCTCTTAAATGAAGATGTAGATTTCACACCACAACCGGCCGCTGAATATGAGATCCTCACCCGGAAAGGAACCTGTGACCTCTGTCCGTAAGAGATCTCAGCACAACCATCACCACTATCATGTTCATTGAACTACAAACAGCGATTAGAATTCAATATATAGCCGTCACTTTGACACATTTGTTATCTGGCAAAAAATTGCCGTATCTCAACCTCCTTAAATTCCCTGTGTTCAAGAGACAGGATACATGTCGGAAAATCGCCAGCAATTTTTTTTTACTCGGGTTTTTTGGCATAACTTGTCATGATTACAATCTTGGTGGTGGGGGGATCACACCGTGGAGTTAATAATCAAATGCGCTGTCTCTCCGTTCTTTGGCAATAAATGACATGATTTAGCAATTTTCTGTCATGCACTGACAGTTACGATAGTGGGCAATTTCAAAACATAGTTTTGTTGTTTGGGTTTTACTTATTTGTCGCAATAAACCTTCAAACTTTCTGTTAAGTGTTGTAACAACTGATCGCTTGCAAATTGACACCAATTTGTATCTCAAAAAAAATCTCCTCTTGTCACTTTAGACTTGACCTGCAGTTTGCATTAATTCACCAAGTCATCTTCGAATTACTATGTGTTATCATAAGCTCATCGTCTAACAAGGGACCCAGTTCATAGTGGGTTGTACTTTACATACATTGACATTAATTGAAATTTGTATCTGGGTATCATATATCATAACCCAAAAAACCATGGGGTGTATTTCTATACATTGGTCCATAAAGTACTGAACCGGCCAAGGGAAATTGAGATGTGGATACTTCCCTGCGTACCTACAATCATAATATATACAGGGCATACTCTCATGTAGGAGAACTTGGGTCGCAACCAGCGTACCTGTGTCCAGGCTTAAGGGGTGCGTTACATCTTCTTAGTCTTGCTGCTCTCTCTCCTACCATGCAATAATTTCAACAACCTGCTGGGGGTGCAATCTCGTCTCTGTCTATAGCTGTCCTGACTAGGGGCAGGGTTTTCCCCAAAAGGGGTCAAACCGTTAACGAGGGGTCGCGAAATGAAATGAAATACTGTCTGAAAGCACAAACAGAATCGGCGATGAAATATTTTTAATAATGTCAAGTAAGCCCAATTGGTTAATCAATTGAATGATGTATTTGCTTAAAATGTCCATGCGCTGCGGCGCAATTCCTCATAATTGTCACCTACCGACATATAATTTATCATGAACATTAGTGGTATTTTTGGTCAAAAGCGCTTCGTGGCATACTATTTTTAGGATGGGGACCGCACCATGCTCTGAGGAATGCTCGCAACCAAAGTTCCTTCATCACTGGAGTGGATTGGTACATTATCTTCATTTTCTTATTTGCCCTTGCTCCTTGCTTTCCTGTCAGAGTTTTAGGGTAGATCAGCGACCTTTTGCCCTTCCTCTGGCTTGAAAACTTTCTTGCCACTGACTGCCCTCTCCACCCAGCTTCGATTTTTCTTGACTGTTCAATTTCTTTGGGGTCACTGAATATCTTTTGAGTATGGGGTTGCCGCAAGCCAAGTGCCAAGAAATGGGGTCTTTGGGAAAAAGGTGGGAAACCCTGACTTGGGGAAACATGGGTGTACCGCCTTGTCGGCCGGTCCTAGCAACCCTTAACATGTACAATTGTATTCAGATTTCATATGATTCCACGAACCCCCCTCTCAGACTAATGCAACAACAAGACATTCTATTGACTGTTTGTGGATGACCAATACCGCAAGCACAGAAATAAACAATTTAATGGTTAAAGTCACCATTCTTGAAACTCGGCATCTTTTTTTCATTGAAAGAACACTATGGCTACAATATGGGGTCGATGCAGATAAGATCTCAACAAATGTGCAAACTTAATAGGGTAGTTTGGAGTTTCACTAGCTTGCACAAATACATTTTACGGCTTAAAGTTGTGTTTCCATTTTTTTTCATAGTGTGTTTTCTACTCAAAAATAGGTATGCCTGATCTGAAAATACCAAACGCAAACATCTGTCTAGTCGAATTCGCGGTGGTTTTGATAATACATAATAAATTAACATTGTAGTTCTCCGTAGACTTAAGTCCTTATATTTGAGTCAAGTCTAAGGTTGTGACAGTTGTAAGACAAGGTGCATACTTAGGATAATTTTTGTCTAATATTTTTTTTACAATCAAAAACCTACAGAGAACAAACCGCTGCTTAATAACAATAGTTATTTACTTGACCTGGCTGGTTGTTAACTGTCACGAACGCTCGCTGAATTTTACCGAGTTACATGTGAATGTTTCTGTTAAAAAAAAAAATAAGAAATACAAACACTAAATAGCTTGTGTAGGTGCCCCTCTTTTCTGTTATCACACAAAACCGCAGGAATGTATTGAGTCCATGGCCACATTGCACTGTTTTTGGGAAATTTTTGCCTCAATAAGGTCATTGATCCACAAAGTCCTAATTCTTAACTATCAAAAACCTTGACTTTACACTCATTTAAGTGTTTGCAGTACGTGGTCAGGATGCGAGCATGAACATGAAGATGTCTTGTGGTTAATGTTCAAAAGTGTCCCACATAGGGCCGTTTTTTTTAACGCAAATTACCATCAGTTGCAAAGTCGCAGCAGCTGAAGTCTACCAGTATGGGTTTGATGTTGCCACACCTGCCTTGATCACCAATCTGGCACATAATAACTTTAACTTCTACCTGTTTCCTAATTCAAATCCCACATTCTTTGGCACGCATTTTAAAACTGATGAGAGTTTTGTGCTATTAGGACTATTATGGAGGTTCTAGCTGAGACCTAGCCCAGAAGGTATAGCAATTCCATGATGTCATTATTGTTGAACAATGTACAAGGCAAAAGGGGGATATGTTGAAAAGTGAGAAAGGAACGCATGAATCTTCCGTCATGCATTCTGGCAAGGCTTAAAAATCTTTTATATTCTCCAATGTATCAATTTTGAACGGGTGCATCTTAAGTTCTTCAATGGATCTTTGATCCGCAATCTTGAAATAAATCGAGAATCTAACATTTTTTTGCGAGTTGTGAAAGAGAGACATTTAGAAGTCCTACAGTCAAACTTACTTAATACTGTCGCCGTCAATGGAATTCTGTGATCGGCAAGCTCTTGCATATTTTCATTCCAACCCAGATGCCAAGGCCGTTACATAATAACCGTCGCTCCAACAGTCCCACGCCCAGCACTCGGAGAAATTGGGTAGGCGTGAGTGAAGGCAACCTGGAGAAAAGATAACACTGGCTGTTGGATGGATAACTGTGCAATCTGTGGCATATTATAGTCATGGGTGCATTCCATAGTTATGGCCTTAATTTTCTGGCCAAAATCTGAGATTTTGGCTCTCCTAATGGTTCTGAATGTGCAATCCCTCCTGTGACACTATGAGTTACATATGCACATCCATAAAGGACACCACAGTTCAGTGGGTTTGTACAGTACATGTATTGACATGACTGACCTTGTGTATTCTAAGTTATCATAGATCATACACAAAACCATGGTTGTATTGTCTAAATATAAACACTGGTAATGAAAGCTATTGACTGTGCCATAGAGTTGATACTTCATTGCCTCATATTGAGTGCCTTACCTTTACAATCATATACTTAATAAAATGTTGGTCGGCAAAAATTAGAAGCTGCAGAAATCTTCAAAGCTTGAATTTCTCGAATGCGCATTTTGCAATACGTTGGGCTATATGACCGGCGACGATGTCATAACAATTACTTAAGAACCAATTTTGCTCACTTTTTTTTACAGGAAAAAGCCATTCAGCGCCCATGGCAGTTTCAAGTGGCTGGCTAGCTGTCATTATAAACAGTAGATAGCAATGTAGGTTATGAAATGATTGGAAATTCACAGAGAGCACCACATAAATTGGTAACTGGTCCTAGTCTTCCCCTTAGACCTGACTTCTTGTTAGTAGGGACGTAGCCCTCGCTACACTATACACGACTCATTTTCCTCATGGTAGTAGCCACGCAGCTACCCACCGAGTGGACACGGAATACCTACCCACTAGACTCGCCAGCCAGGAGTCTATTTCTTTTTGCACAAGCACACCCAGAATTGTACATACAACAGGCTGTTGGCACCATCATGGATAATGTTTTACAACCGGCTTTCGGCACGGTCCAGGTAGTTTAATTAATATAGAGGGGGCATTATACGCTGTGGTGAAATTTGTGATCAGAAATTCAAACAACAGACTTTAATCAGTTTCATCCACTACCACTAGTGAATGCAGTGAAATAAGTTCATAAGTTGTTTTAGTCAGATAGATAATTCTTAAAAAATTCAAGTCAATTTTCCACATTTTCCCACCTTCCGACTTTCATTATAACACTCCGCTCAATCCCCAGGATACAAATACAAATCGCAGTTTGGTGATGGGGCCTAAAGGTCACATGAGGGGCAAAGTCACATGAGTTCACCAGGTCACATGAGATCACTAAATGTCACCACCCACCGCCCCCCTCTCCTCCACCAATATCCTCTCGTAGCCCTTACGGAACTCAGACGGCATGCAAATAGATTAAGGGGTTAACATTTTGACACCGCAGCCCACACACACGACAGAACACAGCACATACGACCAGAGTAAGCCCTACATATGTGCCTTCTGCGGCAAGGTCGGCAAGCTTGCCGACGACGTGTCTGTGGAAAAAGGGCAGTTGTGTCACCTAGAGCCAATAGTTTGTGACTTACTTTTGTGTAAAGTGGCAACAACAACCCATTGCTTCAAGCAAGTGCTTGGAAGGTGCGACAAGGTGCCAGTTGGGTTGCTCTTGGTATTTTAATTCCCTGTTGTAATTTAGAGCGCAGCAAAAAGTGTTAGATGATAGATTGGCCTTCATCTCTGTTCATGGGTGGCTCCTTTTGTTTTGCTCATCTCAATGTCCTCTTTGATCCGTCTCTTGTACTACAAAATGGCAGTATGGATCATGACCCTCAGAGGATCTTGAACCTTCCTCCACATATAAGGAACCCTCTTGCACTTAACCCCATCTGGTTTAATCGACTTCAACTTTTCGAAGAAGACCTGAAAACGACAACCCAACCAAACTGGAATATCGGACATGCGGCTATCGCAGAATCCCCCCATCTGCTTTTCAAGCCATGGTGATAAAAAGTCAAACTACTAGATCAGAAGTAAGGTTTTTTTTCATAAGTTACTACCTCACTTATCCTTGGATGAATCTAAATATGTATCGATTGAAATTCAATCAATCGCATTGCTTTTAACCTCTGTTAGTTCCACATAATACTGATAGTCCACATATGCATAGTGTCTCTTAAACTGCCTTGAGGATCCAGCCGGCAAAATGTGAGAACGCAAACCATCGCATTTCATGCCAGAGACGTTTCAAAGGACACATCTGAACATTTCAGCGTCATATTGCTACATTGGTATAATGAAAAGGTACGCACAAATGCATAAATGAATTAACACTGGAAACTCAAAATGGACAACGACAAGCTAAGACCTCACTTATTCATTTTTTTTAGGTTTTGGACACTATAGTTCTGTGGCAAAATAACGCAAAATATATAAAGTTAGTAAAAATATTTTAAAATAAAAAAATCATAAAACTAAAAATGATAAAAAAATTAATCAAGTGATAACTTTATATTTTAATTCAGGCCCATGTGTTTTATATTGGGCCCACATATAGGCGTTAATGTTACAATTTGTGCAACAAGAAGAAACTGAACTCCTGTAATTTTTTAATACATGAAGTTCATAGTCAATGTGGTATCAAATTGTAGGGAATATTTATGAGAATTATGTGAAAGTCATAAAATGCATTTTGTTTTGCATTCAACTATGTAGTAAAACAATTAATTACATCGCAACAAGCATTTTGGCACGGTGGTAGACGATTGGGAGGGGAGGCAGGAATTTTTGACAATACACTTAGATTGAAGCTCTATGGGTCAGAATACTCAACGATACTCTGTCATTGTTGCTCCTAGGCTCTTATCAGTAAGTTTCAACTTATTCAGGTCTTTTGATGTTAACTTTAATTATAAAATGGGGGGCATCATTAAATGGCTGATAGCGGCCATTTTGTATGAACGATCAATGTTGATCACCATACTGGGGTTTTTACGGTGGGCCTGACTCTGCAAATTCAAGAATCAAAATCATTTTCTGTTACTGTAGGTAACTCTTCCCTCCAATTAAAGGGGGCATTTGGTATGTGAACTACTTCAAAAAGCTGGACCTTATCACATACCACCTATATTGAAACATTCAGGATGAGTGAATACTTTACTCCTGAATTTTACCTCCAACTTACATGTAGTGCCCTTGAAATGGATTTTTCCCGAAAACTATACCACGTAACTCAAGAAGGGCAACAGTCCCTTCTTGGGGCACAAAATCTATGTACATTCATTCTTTGTGATTATAGTGCACTGAAAATGATCGTCAACAATCTGACCAGATGAACCTCCCTGCTTCTTGCCATCAACGACTATCAGCACAATTGGATTTGGCATGTTAAAGAACACTGGCTGGTAATTTCTTCTGATATGAGTGGCATTCTGCAGTTTACACTATTCGAATCGGTGACCGATCTACTGACTGAACGTGTGTGTGAGTGGTGGCGTAAGAACAAACACATTCTACATAAATCATCAATTTAATTCAAAATAATGCTAATCCCATGTCATTCCCACTCAAATATGTTGTTGCAGCAGATCATCATCCCCTCTAACATTCCTAAACGGAATCGAAAAATAAGATTTAGGTTGGTAGCTATCACGTGAGATACCTCGATATTAGTCATCTCACAAAGAAGCACGTTTTCGAGCACCTTTCACGCCCGCATTGGAAACGCATGGTAAAAATAGTACCACGCCGCGTGGCACCACTTTTGATGAGTTTTGCATTTAAGTTGACTACGGTGACTGACGAAAGTGTAAATGGGAGCGTTGTGACTGGTTACAAGCCTTCAGAGTGTGAGTTTTTTTTTGGAAGTTTCTGATGACAAGCTACAGCTGGGTGTTTTGATTGTGAATCTGATGTGTGGTTGCTGAGATATGGTTTTTTGAAAAGTGCGCGATTTTTTTTTCTCCACAACGAAAATATTTCCAGAAATCAACAAGATATGCGAGATTAACATATTGATCAAAGAATTTATGTATTTTTTACAAAGCCAGATTTGGATCACTACATCGCTCCCTAAAAGATAGCTAATATGGTAATGCGTAAAGTGCCACCAAGAACTCAGCTTGCACACCAAACTGATGCTTGAAATGGAAACACTATTGCGGCATGTTGCGCTCACGTGGCGGCGCTGTCTTTTTGACAGTTGTGATGTAAAGATCGTCAAATATATAGTTTTTGTATCTCAGTGAAATATGAATATGTAACATGCCTATATGACATTAAATTATCCGATTTTGTCCTTTATTGTGGGGAGGAAATGGCCTCTTTTTCAAGTAGGCGGGTATGGGTTTCGATGTAGGATGACGTCATTTATTAAAACCAAATGCATTTTCGCATTATAAAATTCCGCCGAAATTTTACCTTGTTTGATTAGACCTCTTCTGTCCTTATCGCAGGGTCTCCGCAATTGCTTCTTGAATGATGGCTTATTAATTAACATTAGGGGACGGGGCATTCATTATTTACTGTCCATTAATGGAGGATTTAAAGCTTTTTTTCGTCGAGAAAGGTCGCATTACCCTTCCTCGGCTTGTCGTTAAAAAAAATTAAAAGTGACAGCTCATTGTCGTCTCCTCGCTTCTTGATGAAAAATTTCACGTTGCCACTCTCTCGGCTTACCAAATTTCTTCGCATTCTCCTCAATTCCTCCATTCCCCCTGGCTCAAATAATGACCCTGCCCTTTTAGTTAATTTTCAGAGGGGGGAGGGTTGGCACTCCAACATGAAAATTCATAGGGGTGTAAGGCTAGCGATTTCAACCCAGAGGCATTCGTAACATGAAAATAGAGTATTTGGGTGAGATACAGCCAAATTGCCCATATTTAGGGTATATTTGGAACAAAACTCAGGCTACACTTATCAAAAAAAAGTCCTGAATTTTCAAAAGTAGGGTTATTTTAGTGGTCAAATTTCAAAATTCTCCACAATATAGGGGCCTGGGTGAGAGTGGCAAACCTTTAAAAATATCGCATCTTTGGGGGACAATGATGCTGAAAATGGGTCTAAACCTACCGGCCTTATATACATGTTGCGCATTTTGATAAAAATATTGTAATTATGTCATGAAATAAATGGGCAACTCTTATAGCAAAGTTGCTTTGTACAAAGTTGGAAGATAAGCACTTAAAATACAGATTGTATAGGCTTTTAACTGCCTACAAAAATGCAAAATTTAATACAAAATCTCAAATATTGTTCATTTTTTGCCACACCTGCAAATTGGGCCTATGTAACATTTCGAATACACTCATCTTTCATCGTTGTGTTGTTAAAGGTTTGAAGGGAAACCATAAAATTTCAGACTGATAGCTGTAAGTTGCTGCACAAATGCAAGAAAATAACAAACTCTTAAAAATTTTGCACATTTTGGTTAACTATAAATGTTTTATTAGGCGCAATTTCGCATTAATTAGGGCTCATGTTGGTTCCTAATTATGTTTGTTTAGCTAATAGAAAAATTCCTGATTTTTCAGATTGGTTTGCAGCATTGTGATTTAAAAAATTCAAATTTTGCTCATTTTTGGGGGGGGTTAAAATATGCTAATTATGGTACAATAAGGCTATCGAATAGACTCTGTTTCTGCAAAAAATTTAAAAGCTGCAAATTCTGTAAATCCTGCTGCAAGTTGGATGATATTGTGTGTAATTTTTCCTTAAAGTATTGCAATCTATATTAATAAATGGTTATTTTCCTTTTCATTGAAAAACACAAATTTAAACTTTTCCCTTCCTAAAATTATCAAATTTGTTGTAAATGGGAGATACATACTGTAATGTTATTAATCTGTAGATACATATATCATGAACATAACCTAAAAATCAGTGTATACTTTTATACGCGTTTAGAATTCTGTCCATATTTTTGTGTTGAAACAGGACACTACCATGTGCTCACATGGCAAAATAAAAGAAAATAAAAGATTGACCTTGACACTTGGTCTCCAAATGACTGCTTATGTATCGAGTACAAAAATTTTAATAAGTTTGCAACGGCATGTCGATTTCAAAAATTCCAAGTGTTCTGAGTTTGCTGAGAGTCTCTCTTTCCACATACAATACATTTTAAACCCACTGATGGAGACACTTATTTCACCTGAACTGCCTAATATGAGTTATAAGTGTTGGTTATCCTATTAAATTCATCAAGTTAGACTGTATTTAAATTACTGTTTTCCTTTTCACATTCTTTAGGTCTCTGTGATGCGATTCTGTAATTGTAGATAATTTTGACTCAATTTTTCTCATACAGATGGCTTTGGCACAAAATTATGTTACAAAACATAACCCCACGGCAAAGTCTATATCAGTGTAAAGCTTGCAATTTTTTCAAGATTAAAAGTCATGTATGTTTCCTTGCCATATGCTATACAGTATTGATTTTTAGGCATTTTTAAATGCACCTTTTTCTCAAATTTTCTCCCATTTTTATCAATAACTTTTTAAGCAGCATCACCCTATGCCATTTCTGATTGAATTTTTGGAAAACTCCTCAGACAATTCCCCTTTCAGAAAAAGTTAGTACTTTAGGGAGGCATGTTACAAACGCAGATATTTGAATTGAAGACAAAACGGTGCGTTCATGTGAGAAAAACTCTTGTTGTAACGGAAATGGGCCCAATATAAAAAAAACGCAGGGCCTCAAGTTTAGGACCTATAGAAAATTCTTTGTATATTAAATCAACGTACTCATCATTATATTAGATTCAACCCATCGTGTCACCGGCAGGACAAGTTTTGGACAGCGTCGATTAGTTGGGAGATGAGCATGAATATGTTGTTCGTTCAACCTTTAATGAACGATTAACGAACTAAGATAATCTCGCCTTTAATGTATACATAAGGAATAGCAAAGGGTCCTTGTGTTCCCGTCGTAATTCGCTCAAGCTCAAAAGTCATTACCGTTCAACGTTGCAGCTGTTACATTGAATATTATTAATCAAATCGATTAGCAGAATGTTTTGAGAGTTAATGTAGGCTATGCGTTTTACGTTGAGGTGAATTTTTTTATTAATTAGCATACTTGATTTTCTCCTCCTAGCAGACTACCAAGTTTCAATAGATTTATGATGGAGATTTTAATTTCTTCATCCATGGCACATCTCATTCAATGCCAGTACCTTTTTTCCGGAAAGTACTAGAGGTGACACGATGGGTGAATCTACTATAGCTAAATAGCGATTTTCTGAGACACTAATTTATCTAATTTTGTTTAAATCACCTACCTAGAAACGTCATCACAGCAAAAAGGTTTATGGAAAACAAGTAGAAAGTTTGGAACTTGTCATACACAGTTCTGAGAGGGGGCATGCTTGTGAGTTTCTGTGGTGCATCAACAGAAAATCCTAAATTATCTTTACACTGGGTTTGTGTTTTCCCTCACTTCATCTTGATTTAATAATGCATTGGCTAAGTTTCTAATAAAAAAAAAATACATCGATCCTCGGACGCGCTTGTGTCGCCTGTCGTCGCTGTTAGTGAATGATAGCCTAACATACCTTTGACTTGATATTACCTTTACTCTCATCAACAAATGACGAATCCATAGTTTCACCAATGATTCAAGTTTGGTTCTCAATTGACCTTTCAACTTTCAAATGAGGTCATTTACATTTTCAGCCTATTTTAAATCTTGACCTCACATTACTCGTTTGAACTTGGTATTGACCTTGGCCTCATCAACATGAGAGATCCTGTGGCCCCTATGATTCAAGTTTGGTTCCAATTGACTTCAACTTTTCAAATGACGGTCAATTTTACATTTTCAGCACCTATTTTATCAACTTGACCGTCACATGACCTTTGACCCTGTAGTGACCTTTTGACCTCATCAACATGAGGGATCCGCTGTTTTCACCTATAATTCAAGTTTGATTCGGCAATTAGCTTCAAACTTTTCAAATGAGGTCATTTTACATTTTCCAGTCAGCCTATTTTATAATTACCTCACACGACCTTTGACCTGGCATGTGACCTTGACGCTCATCAATAAGTGGGGGATGCCATGTTGTCACCTTGACCCAAATTTGGTTTAATCCATCAAATTATGAGGATATTAAAGGCAATGTTAACCCCTTTTCACACAGACTCAACAACACGGACATCAACAACAGACAACACAACAGTGGACCAAGTTATCCCTATGTGTCTTCCTGCTTAGGGCAGGCGACACAAAAATGAGGCTACCTTTATTTGGAACTATTAGTGTCTACAAAAGTGCAGGTTACTTTAACAGCAAGTGTGGCTAACTTGGAACATATTTAAAGGGATATGAGTACCATTTTCAAAAAATATGTGAAGCCAATTTGTCAAAATTTTTTTTTTTATTTTTTTACTCTATTGTCAGGACCGGCGTGAGCCGATGGTAGAGCCCTCGAGCCGAATGGTAGATGACTCCCAGCCATCATTCTAACGAGCTATATGGGCGCGACTATTTCTCAGCCCTGCCGAGTTCTGGGACTCAAACCCCGATACCCAGTGGTCCAAGTCGAGTGAGCAATAGCGGCTAAAGAGGAATTTTTCCCGTTAGGTCTATTGACACTAACATGCTCATAACTCGTAACAGAACATTTTTGGAATGTGTACCATTTTAAATCATTAAACAACTTTATTAAAGTCCGGGAATGGTATGATAAACCTACCCAAATCTTTAATGACATTCCATTCCAATAAACAGGGCCAGAAAAGAATACACTAACCAGTGACATCATTTGAAACTATTGATTTTCAGTCACTTGTCATGATAACGATTTTACAAGAGGCATCGTCACCTGGATATTTCTATTACTCTCTGAAAAAATTCATAGTTTCACTAATGATTCATCACCAACGCCAATATTGAATGCTTTGCTTAGTCCCCTCCTTGTAGATTGACACAAACCACATCCATTCTATTTGCATTGCCGGGGACCTTTAAACACACTTAGGCGACAGAGAATACAAGGCATGCTTCTCGATGGGGCTGATTACTATACATTAGGCAAGTTCCAAACGACTTTTTGGCTTTAATTTTTTCCTGGAAATTACATTCTCTACAACAATCAATCATGTGTTTGTGTGCACGTATGAGAGTTGGTGGATTTAACTATTTTGGCCTCCTCGGTTGGCATACAGATATTTGAAAAATAAATTTAAAAACTGGCCCTCCCCCATCGGATCAATTATAACTACTTGTCTTAAAGGAGGAATCAGAATTGGCAACTATGTAATTGAATGATTCAAGCAGTCAACTTCAAGGCCCAAGAAATCCCTATTTTTAGCGCTTGGGGTGTGGGGGGGTGGGGAAATTTGTAATTTTGTTCTTTTGCTTCTTCCCATAGTTTTGCTTCCCCTCCCCCCCCCCAAGAAAATGCGGGATTTTTGGCAAATTCATCGATTTGGGGGGGGGCAAAATTCAACAAATTTTGGGAAACATCAGCGATTTTGACCAACATTGGTAAAGTCTCCAATATTTTTATACTTTCCCCAATTTCACTTTGCTCATCTGGAGCCAAATAAAAGTGCAAAATATTGATGAAAAGGAAAATTTGGTCTAACATCTGCATATCTCGCATAGAAATATGGCAACGTTTGGTGCCTCTGCCTGACTCTTGGAGGGCACCCTCTTCCCAAACAAACTTAGACGTAATCTCCCTTCCCAGGGTCCATCCTAGGTCCAAACTACTCATTGAGGCACTTCTCCGGATGTACATTAAGACCTGATTGCAGGTTCATACAGAAGTAGACTCGATATATGGATTCACATCCTTAATTACAGGGGATTCAATTACTTGGACAGGAGATACGCAACACGTCACCTCATGTAAGCGCAACAAGCTCCGTGGAGGTTCGGCGTATTCTTTGACCAATTACGTGTCTTGAAACGAGGTGCGATGTTTCCCCTTGGCTCACACAGTCCATGCGCGCTTGTTTTTGATTCTGTCCAACAATTATTAATCAGACTGTGTAGTGAACATGCCGGCAACCGAAGTCAACACTAATTATTTACGCGGAGGATTTACCTGGCCTCTAATTTCGGTATGCGTACCTACCCAAATTCTTGCTACTCTATGCTTGTTTCAAACCCAATCCTGATCATTGATACGTAGTGTGGCAGGCGTCGGATCCAGGGGGGTGCCGTGGGTGGCCTTGCACCCCCCCCCCGCCGCCGATTTTTTTTGGACGGAATGTGATGCTGATGCTGCTTCATTATTTTATTCCGTCTCCATCTTGACATCTGATGACTTCTCACTCCCTCGTTTTAAAAAATTGCGTCGGTTGACATAAAGATTGCAAATTTGCCTTCCTCCTAATGTTCCCTTTCCCGCACCCCCCCCCATCGGAGCTGTGAACTGAGTACTAAAAGATCAACGTCTACAACTACATGTCTGCTTGTTGTGAGAGGCGCCGTTATCAGAACACATACCGAGCTGCGAATAAGTCTGGTGATCGAATACAGCTGTCTTTCATCAGGTTTCTTGGTCGACCGGCAACAATTTGCTATTGTATTTCGAGATGCACCATTTGACTTCAGGGGGGGGGGGGGAAGTTTTCTAAAAATATCACCAGGCACCATATGAGCAAAAAAAAAGAAAATCTTTCCCCTCTTTCGCTCTTAACAAAAACTTTAACCCGCCCTTTAAAGGGTTTTAAAGGTAACTAGAATTTCGCGGTTCTCGGCTTTCTAGTTTCAGGTTTTGCTGGCTAGCCCTCTGGCTTGTTGGGGACTGGTTGGGGGGGAGGCTGGTAAATTGTGGGGCGTTGCCAGTGTGTTCATGTTGGCGGTGGTTTGATGCTTCTGTTCAGAAACTTATCGGTCGCTCTGAGCCCTTTGTTGATAACTGAGGTGGCTTGAATTTGTATGTTGAATTGAAGCAGACGTGTTTTCCTGCAAGTTGTTTAGATTGTTTGATTTGATGTCAAAGATGAATTTTAATTCCTTGGCTGCATGTTCAGGCTACTTGCAATTTTTTTAGGTTGACTGTAACTTGAATAAGTTTGGAGCATCTATCTTCCAATCATTACTCACTCAGTAGTAGAGTACTGTTGTACTAGGTGAAAAAAGTGCTTGGTCACAGGAACAAAGATCAACTAAGTGTGAGCAGGAACAAAATACTGGTGCAAGTAAAAAGAAGGTCCGGTGGCTGGCTTAGCTAGCGAGTGGTGAGTGGCTTCAGGCGACTCCGGGAAAATCTCCATGACTGAGCTGAACGACTCAGTAAAGCGCTGTAGGGGGTTTCATATGCAGATGACACTTAGAAAAATCTGTGCTGGTAAAAGAATTCTACAGTGGTGCTGTTTGTAGCTGTTTGGTGGTGGCCCCTATTTTGGTCTGAATATATACCCACATGCAAGGTTTGTAAGGTGAATTGATGTCCAAATTGAAGCTGTAAGTTTCTTGACATTGCTTGAATCTGACGGCCATGGTTTACATATGAAATTTCAATTTCGCGAACATTTCCTTTCGTTTGTTATTTATATTATATTCTTTGATTATTTTGATTTTTATTGATAATGTATATATTTTTATTCATAGTGTTTATTTTGTTTTTAATTTATTAATTGTGTGTTCATTTCTTATTTATTATTTAGTGTTTATTTTACCTATTTAGTCATATTTAATTTGTTTATTTCAAATTTTTATTGTAACAAAAACAAACGATTACTTTATTAATATTTGTATTCAAATTTTTGGTTTTTAATTTTGTAATGGAATTGGTGTTTATTACTTTTTTTTTATTTTACTTACTAGTCTCTTTATTTGTTGAGTGTTATAATTAAGTTTATTTTCTTTTAATGGTTTTATTATTAATATTTTTGTGTATAGTACCGGCTTTGATTTTATTATGTTTAAAATATTTTTTATTATCCTCTCCCCTTTATTTGTATTTTCTGCCCATTTATGGCTTTTATTTTTTATTATTTGTCTTTTCTTTATTTTATTTGTACTTCTGATTTTTTAAAATTTTTGGTTCCATTTATTCTTTATATTTCTTTAGTTTATTATTTTATTTATTTTTTATTATTTTCTCACTCACATATATCATATATAAATAATAACCTATGATAATTTACTGATGAAGAGATACAGGTAAGGCTTATTAGCCTGTCAATCTTGCTAACCCCATTTTGCCAAATTGATTGCAGTTGGACATTTCAGCCAGTTGCGAGTTGGATGGATAATTGCGGAGGCGACCATCAACAAGCTGTCACATCCAGCCATCAAGTTGACAGAACCAATAATACATGCTTGTTATTACTAATCTTATAAATGACAAGACCATAATTCAAACAGAAATTAAAATGGCTATTAAAGAATGAAAATTGAATGAATACCCTGATAACAATTATGTATCTTTGCATGAGAAAGGTTTTGTAATGGCTTTTTCGGAATTGCTTTACTGACACAGCGAAGATTTTATGTTGTCCTTTTATACGGCTATTCCATCGCTTAGTGCCTGCAATTTAATAGGCCTATATGTAAGACTTTTGTGATGGTCATATGCGCAAAAAAATCTCTGTTACACCCAAGACAATAAAAATTTCTTTCTCAAATCGATTAAACAAAGAAATAACCCCCCCCAAAAAAAACAGCCAAAGTGGATTTCAGAAGTTCCGAAGGTCCTACCAACAGATCCTATTTTAATGAACCAATGGACAGCTGATAGAGCCACAGAGCCATTGAGGAAAGTTAAACATTTCTGGCGCTAATTATGCTTTGTAACGTTTCGCTTGTGTTACGGGCGCTGGCAAGCAATGATATCATTGGTTATTCGTCAAAAGCTCTTCCATGTACCCTACCCCCAGCTATTTAGCTTGACACCCTCCAGCCGGCGCAATATGTAGTGTCCAGTTAGAGTACCTGCGAACTACCGCTATTACCCCGCGTGTACCTTACCCTTACCCAGCTACCCTACGTTACAAATCGCCTGTGGGGAATCGGGGAAATCAACCTTCACTGATTTCCTTTTTGGCAGCAATAGTTATTTCACTACATCACTACACATATATGGGGCGATTTTAAACAAATCCGCACTCTAGAAAGCGCAATTTTCAGATACAAATCTTTAAGTTCAGTGATAGCTGATCCGAACATCACCGTTTTTTTACCCTAAAAAAACTTTAAGCTAAAGAATTACACCGAAAAGTTCTGGGGGTCAAACACCAGCATGACGTAATTTTGCACGTACCATTCATCACAACTTCGCCGAAATTGAACAACATTTACTGGAGACCAACGGAAAACAAACGGCCACCAAAATGGCCCGAGTACAAGTATATCCTGTCGCTACAACGCCCGATATTAATCAGACCTGATTAAAGTGTTGGGCTTCTCGCTGGTTTGAGAAATTACGACACATTTGTCATTACATTGAACGTTGCGACCAATCTTGCATTACCTTTACGCATGCATGAAACGGGCGTGCAACGCAACGTTGACCGTGCTTCATTCACAATAGCCCTTACCGCCATTTCAGACCGTTACCCAAGTCTAAAGTTGCCTATATAAAATTTTTATAATTAACTTGCAATTTTAAATTGGGGTCTATCAACTATTAATACTCTAGTAGCTCCTGGTGGTTTTGTAGGGGCCAATATATGTTCGAGCGAAACTCTCAAGGAATCCACTAACTGAATGTTCCCGGAAATAATATAGGTATAATTAAATATGCCTTGAAAACTAAATACTCCAAAGTTTCGCCCGCCCCCACACCCTCCTCGCTTATGTCGGTAGCATGGCTGGCATTGCGCCACTACCTCAGAAAACAATTTGGATTTTTGCTTTGGCAAAACAGTTGGTCATAGCATTATAAAATAATATTGTTACCGATAGACAACTCCATTTGCTGACACAACATTGTTGTGTTTGGAAAGTGAACATTCCAAGGGTTCCGCACTTTGCCAGGAACTCACACGCCCGGGCAGCTGATATATACGTACTAGGCCTATCCATTAACACTTTGTCATAACAATGTTAACACCCAACAACTATATTTTACTTTTTAGCATTATTCAAATTGTTTTAATCTAATCAAATTTGGCATGAGAAAATGTGTTTTGGAAAGCGAACATCGCAAGGCTTCCGCTAGGAGGGTACACAACCCTCCGCACCCAGACGCTTGATATAATACGAACTCTGGCTGCATGGTGCACTTCATGCTTAATTCCAACAAAAACTTAACCTCCCTCGAACTAATTTTACTTTTAAACTGCTGATCATACCTATGAACATTATTCCATTTTGTTTCTATCAAATTTCCATGGGAAAATGTGTTGGAAAGCTTGATATACGCACTCTCGAAGAAACACTTTGTCTTAATTCAAACAAAACTTAATCCATCACTATAATATTTTACGTTTTTAAAATGCTGATCATACACCACACCCCCAGACAGCTTGATATACGAACTCCCATTAACACTTTATGAAATTCAAACAAACTTAACGCCATCACCTATATTTTACTTATTAAAATGCTAATTATATCTATACTTTAAAGTGAACACTTACAAATTTCCAAGTTGTTTCTATCAATGCCATGGGGAAAATGTGTTTTTGGCAAGTAAATATTGCACGTGGGTTCACAGCTGCTTTCGCGGCGGAGGTGGGACACCCCCCCCGCACCACCCCCTGGACAGTCTTGATATACAACTCTCCATGGACACTTATGAATTCAAACAAAACTTAACCGCATCAACTATATTTTACTTTTTAAACATGCGATCATTACTATAATTTTAAATTTAAAGTGAACCCTTATAATTTTCAAATGTTTCTGGTCAAGCATGGGGAAAATGTGTTTTGGAAACAAATATTGCAAGGGTTCTGCGCGTTCGCGCGGGAGGGGGATAACCCCCTAGACCGCACCCACCCCCGAACTGCTTGATATAGGAATTCTTCCATTAACACTTATTTTAAATCAAACCAAACTTAACCCATCACTATATTTTACGAACTAAAATATGCATACCTATAAGCATTATAAATTAACGCCTCAGAAGTTTCAAATTGGTTTTTTATCAAATTTGCATGGGAAAATGTGTTTTGGGAAAGTAAAGATTGCAAATGTTCTGCGCACAAATCCTCTCTCCTGCAGCACACCCGGCGCGTCTATAGGCTACTTGCCAGGTGCCATGACTATTACCTAAAACCCCAGCCCCAATATGCAGGGCCTAACATAAAAAAAACATGACCAAAATGTCAACCCCTAACGCAAAAAAAAACACAAAAATACGTCCTCAAGTAGGCACAAAAAATTATAATATGTTAAAAAAAAAAAAAAAAAAAAAACACTTGCCCTCACCCAAACGTCCACCCCCCCTTGAAGTCTAATGTGCTCCGCTTACCAACCAGCCAAAAAAAAAATAGATCTTCTGCGATCACTTTTTTTAGGACGCTTGTCCCTTGCTATATAATTCTTATCTTTACACTTTACTTGACCTTCTCGTCCTTCATATCAAACTTCACCTTGCCTCGGCGTTGAACTGTTTACTCACTGTTATATTGATATATACTTTATATACTTAATAAATCCGAATCATTGTCCTGAAACCATGACTCTTTCCCATTCGCAGGCGCACTTCATATAAGTGATGTTAACATTTCCCCTCAACTACAGTGGTAACACAGAGTTTGACTTACCATTGACATAAAAATGTCCAGCTCTTCTACACCGCTGCTTCTCGCGAAGGGGGGATCCCCCTCCCGCGACACACCCCTCCAATACGCGCGCCGCTCCCGGCGTGCCGTGGCGTGGTATTTCGCTGACGCCACCCCAAAATCCCAGCAAAATTAAAAAATTTTTCTTGCACCCCCCCTCCAATGAGGTCTGGATCCGCCCCTGGTAGTGTGTATGAGCTTGAGTCCGTTTACTATTGATTTCCATTGATCTAGGTCGTCTCATGGGTAGGAAGTTGGCCTTTCTCTTTAGGTAGGTACCGGCATACAGGAATTAGAGACAGACCTGTTGACCTTTTGCGCCTTACTTACCCTGTCTCAGCCCACTATATTCATTTTCTATGAGGTCAGGAAAGGCTGCCGTCATGCGTCTGACATCTAGGTAACTTTGACACACAACACTAAGAGGCAAGCAACAAGTACATTACACTGTCAACCTGCAAGACATTTTTGTAATTTGTAGTATTTAAAATAAGCATGCCATGCTGATTGTTTGAAAGGGCAGCAGGGAGGGCGTCCAGAATCCAATTCAACGTTGCCATTGTATAACACGTAAAAGCGATCTGGACAAAACTGAATTTATATGTTTGTCAAGGAATATTTCTTATTCGGCAAAACGCGTTTGAGTTAAGAAGCAACTCCACTGGCAGGGTTATTTCTGAATTTGTTTGTAGGAATAACAAACAGGACGAGGTCGTATGGGTCATGGGAACACCCAATGACAGAACGCACATCAAAGTCAACCCAAATTTGTTTTTTTGTTTGCACTCGAAAAAGAAAAAAAAACATATTGCTGTAATTTTTTGACATTTGGTGATGGGTCTATAATGAATGAGGCTTGGCCGCCAGCCGAAAGGCAGCTACATAGCAGTACTAAGATCAGTCGGCCGTATGCTTATTAGTCAATTGAGAAGAAAATAGAGTCATCCTGGAAAGGCACATATTTAACATTTTAACACTCAGCACCCATAAAGGCTGCAAGAGTTGTTAAAGGGAGATGACCTGTTTTCATTTTATAGAGTTTTCATCTTGATATGGGGGGTGGTGGTTAAGCGGCATTTTTGATATTCGTATCCACTCCTCTCCCCTCCATTGACTCTGTCTATAAATTAAAGGCCTAATTAGAGTTTTTTCCATATCTTTCAGTTATAAATGCACACACACTTACCAAATATAACTCTCCATATAGCATGGATAGGACGGGTACATGGTCCTGGCAAAAAAATGTACCACATTAGAATTATTATGATTAGACTAGACTAAAGCTCTTCTTAGGGCGGAATAAGCAAGCAATCCTTGTAATCCTTTTGATCCTCTTATAGAAGTTTTCATGCTAGGCTAATTTCTTCATGATGTCTTACATAGAGGATGAACCAAAAATGTTGATAAACAAAATAACAACTGCCTTTTTGTCCTTATCCTGGATAGCATAACAACCCATCAAAACTGAAATTAATACCTGATTTGCTACTTATTTGAAGCAACTTCCTTGCCACAAATGTGTGCCACAGCAAATCCATATAGGTCAACAACCTTGCAAATCCCAATTCTCACCGCCAATTTAAAAAAAAAAAGCTATTTTAAAAAAATCTATTAAATCCGCTTCGTTTATGCACCCAATGTTGAAGTATTTTATTTTACAATCTTGGAGAAAAACAGGATCTCTTTTGTTATTGACAAACTGATCTTCTGACAACGCTTTATGTACGTAATGCCTGGTATGAAACACTAAAATTAAGAAAGTCTAAAAGGGGTATATTTTCTAAAATTAGAGCTTAATGCATTTTTTGGTGTCATATTCCATATCAAAAAACTTGAAAGCAAAAACATAAACAACTTAATTTGTGGGTCTCGACTATTCAAAGAATTGAGTTTGTTTTTTTTGGTGAGCTGTGGGCTGCTTGTTGACCCACACACATGTACACAACAAGAGGACATGCACAACCAGAATGCAGAAGTGGTCGCTGCCAGCTAGGCTGGCGGCCCACAAAACATTAGGGACAGCGGTCCCAGAATGGTCATCTGATTATGGTGGTTAGAAGGTTTTACATTTTAAAGTCCCATTGATCCAATGAGGTATATTTCGTAATCAGACTGCTGTGCGAGATGTGCTGTAGAGGGTAGCTTCATCAAAAGCTCATTTGGCATTATAGGTGGCTTTTAGTTGGGTCATTTTGGGTCATAGGTTCAGATCACTTCGAACACTAGGCTAGAATGATATGACTTTAATGATGGCTTATCCCAATTTTGAAGATAATTTTAAAAAGTTGCGAAAACCAGGGTGCCCCACGAAAAATCCAAAATGGGTGCCGCCAAATTGGCAAAATATTCATATTTTGATCATAACTTGATAGGCTTTTGTTTAATACACCCTCATTTTGTGGCAATACCCATGTTTTGGCATTGCAAGGAATCAATTATCACCTTTCATCTCGCCACGACTTTTCGTTTTCTCGATATTGCAGTTTTAGCTTAAAATTGGACTGCGAGGGCGCTTTCCCAAAAAGTACACATCATATCAAAAGTTTAAAATTTTAACTGGTGAGCCATCATCAGAATTGTTGATTCATCATTTCCTGAAGATTAAGCTGTGTAACACTACCATTTTCCTGTGGCATCAATTTAAAATTGGATGAAACACTCTCATTGGAATACATGGGTCACAAACTTTCTTATGTGTTGTTTTCAATGGAGGGCATTTTATTACATGAACCCTAACGCGGCCCACACGCATTGAGGTGCCCCACGAACCTTGGTACCGTTCGGAAAATGTTCTCCTTCACTCGGCCGTCAACAACTATGTTTTTGTCGCGCAAATGACTTCTCAATGCACCTCATTGCACCTGGACTCTTCCCGCAAATGACGCGATGTTTCCTCGTTGCATCTGGGACGTCTTTCTAGAAACTTGGACGCGATGTTTCTCGTTGCATCTGGGACGTCTTTCCGAAAATGATGCGATGTTCTCGTTGCATCTGGACGTCATTCCAGGATGATGCGATGCTTTTTCATTGCATTTCGGAGGGTTTTCCCGCATAAGGCGCAATGCTTCTCATTGCATTCGCACGCGAGCTCTGCATTGCACTTGGACGCCTTTTCGTAAAATGACGCGATGTTGCTCGTTGCACTGGGACGTCTTCCGAAATGACGCGATGTTTCCTCGTTGCATCTGGTACCGTCGTCTGGGAAAATGAGTGATTGCGATGTGTGTCCTCGGTGCAGTGGCGGTGGGGGCGTTAACGACTGTAACGCTACTGTTAGTCTATCTTGTGCCGTTAAAAACGTCCAAGAGCAATGAAACGTCCAAATTTTGTTTCTCATTGCCATCTGGGCCGTTAAAAAAAAAATATTGCATCTCTTTGCATCTGGGCCGATGTTCGGCAAAACCACCCGTTCCGGGTTAGGGTAAAAATCCTTCAATTTTAAAACCGCAAACACCACGCAAGTGCAAATTTTCTGCAAGTGTTCCTAAATAAACTCATGTTTACATCACCATTTTAAATCGGATCCGCATTTTATTGGAAATCGCCCTCCAGAGCTCAAATTTTAATCAAAAACGGCATTTTCAAGAAAATGACAGGCCATGGTTGAGATGAAAGTTGCATACAATGGATTCCTAATACCCCAAAACTGGGTATTTGCCACCAAAATTAAGGAAATTGAACCCAAAAAAATGAGTTATGTCAAAATCAAATTTTTGGCATTTGGCGGCCATTGTGGATTTTTTCAACGGGGCACCCATGGTTTTTCGCACCTTTTTCATTTTTTCTCGAAAGTGGTATCAGGGTGATTAAATTCATCAAATGAGCCTGTGTTCAAAGTGATTTAAACAATGACCTTCTAATAGCCCACCTCTATTTGCATACTTGGACTTCTAAATAAAACTGCTTACCGATTATATGGCAATATAAGACCCTAAGTACCCTCTAAGGAACCTTTGACTTCATTTGTTATAAGATGCCTTGTCTCACATTTTGCAGGATCAAGTATAACTTGATCTGTCACATGCACTACATAAAATTTTTAGCCAAGTGTATACCACATATGCTCAAGATAGGGCCCCTGTGACCTCTGAAAAGTCTGAATGACCTTTGACCTCACCTTTTATACATCATAATGCCCCTAGCTAGTTGTCTCAATGTATAACAAGAAGGCAGTAGGTACCATTTTTGAAGTCTTTGGTATGGCCCGGCCGAAATTCGAAACTGCGACCTCCCTACTACGAGGCAGACGCTCTTACCACCAAGGCAACACATCGGTACAAAAATCCTTGCATTGAACGAATCTTTTAAATACTACAACCCACAAAACCTTAAACAGTAATTTGAACCAGGCCCATTACTCACCAAATAAACCAATAAACATCCATACATACCCGGGGCTGTATTAAAAAGTCATATTCCCGAAAAAAATAAAAATTTCACTCCAAGATTGCAAAGTTTTCCTTTAAAGGGATTAGCAGCAATAATGCAAGAGAATGGAAAATGTTTTTAACTTACAAATCAGGGATAAGTGTGTACAATTCCATATAACTGCTTTAATGTAGAAAAAACCCACCAAATAGTGATAAAAATTAAGTATTTGAGGAAATAGACATACAGCGACGGCTTCTCAAAATCTGCACTAAACAGCCGATTGTGGTTTACACCAGTACAGAATAAACAAAGGTCAATAATGTTTGTGTTTTAAGTCAAACTGTATTGATCATGGTGCACAATATCATGTGTGAAATCTGTGATATTCACAGGGAAAGGGTTTTTAAGCTCAAGTCAGAATTTTGATACGCACGTATAGAAATGACAGAATCAGATAAAAAGTACTGCCTTGTCTTTAATACACAGATTTCAAGCCAACCACTTGCAGGTTAATTTTGTTCGCAAATCCATGCCAGTAACAAAAATAAAAAAATATGAATTTTGATGATTTTTCTCTATGTTTTGGATATAGCAAATCGCTGCTAATCCATTTAATTCTGTGTATTTCTAAAAAGACAAAAATGTCCCTTCAAATAGTAGGGGTCTCCATGGGTTAAAATTCGACATTCGTGACATTTTGACACTTGGCTTCTTATCCAATGACAGACAATCATTAATCTTGTGACAGCCATGGTTATTTTGTCAACCCAAGTAGACCCCTAATAGTTGGACGAGGTCTTTTTGCATGAGATGGCACCAAAACAATACGGCCCTTTCATGGCAAAATGGCGTAACTTGGGTTAAACCCTTTTGCCTTGAAAGGGCCACCCTGGGCAATGATGCATATTGGAATACATTTTTCTTTTTAATGTTCAGCCTAAATAATGCTAATAAAAATTTTTTAAATAAGTACCAAAATAATGCAATGTTTTTGGCAGGATGCCCTTCAAGGCAAAAGGGTGTTTATGGATACATTTTTCTTTTTAAATGTTGAGTCCTAATAATGCTAAAAATATCTTAAATAAGTATCGCGCATAATGCGATTTTTTTTTGCAGATGACCCTTTCAAGCAAAGGTTGTAACTTGAGTTACGCCTTTTGCCATGAAGGGTCGAATATGCAAACAACCTTGCTATTCTGTGCACACATCTGCAGTTCAAATCTATGAATTTTAGGTTCATATTTATAAGACTTTGTGAATCATTTTTTTTAGGCCTTCGATAGATATGCATAGACTTTTTTGTAGCAGAAGCTTTAAAATTTGCTTGGAACTCGGTCTAACTGCAAGACCATGCTTTTTCAAAACTTAAATTTCATCGCTTTTAATCCTTTGTTTTAATCACCCTTTCACATCATATTAAACCAACTTAGGTATGCAGTTGACATTCCACAACAATAATACATTTTATAATAAAATCAGTTATATTGAACCTCAAATCAGGAATTTTCTAGAGCGTCATCTACCAGCTTTTGATGTCTCCTTACAAGAAAGTAACACATTGTTGGCGTTACTTCAATTCCTGACTGTTGGGACCCCATGTAAAAATATTCTAGACAATATTTACTACAAAACAGAAACATGTACTCACCATTTGGGAATGCAAGAAGACTAATGATTAGAAAGAAAAACACGATACACTTTAAACCATTGAAAATATTCTGCTCTGAATCATCCTCATGAGTTCTGTAAAGTAAAAAGAGAAAACAGATGCATTATAGGCACTGGCCTTTTCCCCCCTAAATTCTCTATTTTTGTTTTTGTTAATATCTTTATAGCAGTTATGCACAACTAGTTTATACAGTGTTCCGAGGGTTAACTGGCTACTATTCATCACGGAAATTGCCCATAAACAGTAAATTAATGCTGTTATTTGTTACTAACACGGTATAGTATGTCAGCCCGGACCAGTTTTGGGCACCAAGGGGTAGGTGGAAGAGTAGAAAAATTTCATTGCTAGCACATGTTAGGTACATATGTGGGGATCATCGCCTGGATGGATGTAGAAATCAGAAGAGGTGCAATTTTTTTTATGGGCCAAAAAAGGTCAAAATTGACCCAAATAAGGTAAAAATCGTAGAATGGTGATGTAATTATTCCAACTTCATATTAAACTGTAATAGTATTAATTTTCCCAGCTCTATAGCTGTGGATTCAAGAAGAATTTGAATTTTGAAATCTGGGGGTCAAAATTGACCCCCAGAAAGGGCCAAAAAGGGGTTAAAATTGACCCAAATGAGGTAGAAATCATAGAATGGCGGTGTACTTATTCCAACTTAAACTTGTATTTCATTTTCCCCACTCTTTAGCAGAAGATTCAAGAAGAATTGGAATGTTGGAATCTAGGGTCAAATTTGACCCCAGAAAGGGTAAAATAGGGCTTAAAATTGACCCAAATAAGGTAAAAATCGTAGAATGGTGATGTATTTATTCCAACTTTATATTAAAATATAGTACCGTATTTCATTTTCTCGACTCTATAGTAGTAGATTCAAGAAGAATTTGAATGTTGGAATCTGGGGGTCAAAATTGACCCAGAAAAGGCCAAAAGGTAAAAATTGTCCCAAAATATGAATCAGTAAAAGTTACAAATGGCAAGGTAATCATTCCACTTATATATGCATTTTAAAACTTCTAAATGAAACCTCATTTCTATTAAAATTAATAGTTGATTAAAAACAAAATTTTGTCATTTTGAGTCAAGATACACCCCAAAAGAGCAATAGTCCAATTTAATCAGGGGGGGAAGGTCGGATTTATTTGGCATCCCTCAAAAAATTAGCACTCTATATAAATGCCCAGTAAACATGTATATAGATGCTATGGTGTTAAAGGCTCATGATACGGTCATTTTCTGTCATTACTGTGCGAAAACGGTTTACTTCAAAAGGCCACACCCATAAAATGAACCTTAACTTCACCAAAAATGCGATCAACTATGACAATCAGGTCTTGGAAAGGAAATCTGAGCAAAATGTGGTGCGATATGAGCCAGATCCTGTCAATACGTCGGGTATACGTTGTAGTCGGGTAGATATGGTCCAAGTTATGTCCTGACCGTAAAGTTGAGTATATACAAAAATTTTTGCGGAAAATGATAGATTAGGGTGTGTTGAATAAGAATCTTCCGGGTGCCACCTGGGCATCCTTGGGCATTTTGAGAAATCCAAGATGGCATTAATGATAATTATATATTCAACCCTATATTATCAAACTATGGAGTTGCTAGATATACTATAGGATCCAATGAACTAGTGTATGGCACTTGTAACATTAAGCCAAATCTAATAATTTTAAAATATGCCCTATAACAGCAAATACCTGTGATAAAAAATTGACACGAAGTACGTAGATTATGTTGTTAGACACAATAAATGTATTTATTATACTTTTAAAGTTGTAACATGACGTCAATCAATATGGCAGCCAAACACGTGAATATCTTCAAAAAGCACTTGACACAAATTTCTAAATATTACCTTTAAGTATAAATTATTGTGTCAAAGAAACAATTAGAAATGTACCTATGATCATAACCAAGTGATACCAGGTAATCCCGATAAATACAAATGTGTCAAATTATAAATTTAGTGCAATATATGTGAAAAATGTAATTCCTATGCCTGGTATTTTGACAACTTTGCACCATATTGGTTTTATTTCGATTTTGGCACATTGAAAACAAATTGAAATGTATTTTGTACATTGGTTAAGATCAAAGGTACATTTCTAATGTCATTGACACATCGATTTCGATTTGAAGGCTGTAATACCTATAAATTTGTGTCAAGTATTTTTTGAAGATGGTTAAGTTTTGGCTGCCATATTGATTGACATCATGTTACAATTTTAAAAGTATCAGAAATACATTTATTGTGTCTAACAACATAACCTAGGTACTTCATGTCTATTTTTTTATTGCAGGTATTTGCTGTTATAGGTCATATTTTAAAATTATTGGATTTGGCTTCCATTTTGAATTTGAAGTATGACTTAATGTTACAAGTGCCATACACTCAGAGCTCGAATTACTTGGGTGCACACATGCACAAATGCACGTAGCTTTTTCTGTGTGCATGTAAAGTTTCTGTACTACATGCACAGTGTTCATGTAAATTTAGAAATAATCAATTTCATTTTCATTATATCAGCATGCATTTTTAACATAAGTAGAAAAAAACCCTAAAATACAAATTGAAAAACTTATACTGTTATACTCTGTCCAGGTATTTATTTTCTCTCCATTGCGAGTCTAAAGACTAAGTCACGACCGTACGCAAGCCAATTATTCACGCCTCAGCATAGCAACAAGTTGAACAACAACAGTTAATTTTAGATCAACCAATCACGGTCGCGTGTAACGATCCAAACAGGCGCGTATGTGAGTGCGTACACTGCAGCACACGCGTTAGCAACGGCAAAACCCCGCGAAAAGGAGAAAATAAATACCTGGACAGAGTATAGCTTATGTATTATTACTACAAGAAATCCACAAGCTTAAAAGTATAAACAAAACATTTTCCCTGGGAGTATCATAGGGCGGCCGGGAGGGGCTGGCCCATGAATTCTATTTTTGCTAGCTGCCGAATCAATATAGGGCCTACTCGGCATGTGTGTGAATATATTGGACTGGGATCATTTCGCCAGGTTTTCTTTAAAGGCATGCGTGTGAACGTGTGACCCAATCATGCCTCCAAAAGTATAACAGTATCGATCGGGAACCACTTTGTAAGAGCTTATACATGTAAGGTTTTCCATGCGACATGTGCGAACATATGATTGTGCATGTGCCATTTGATTTGTGCTTGTAAGTTTTTGGCATTGCATGCACAAAATGCATGTAGGTTTTATTTTGTAATTCAAGGTCTGCATACACTTGTTCATTGGATCCTATATTATATCTAGTAACTCCATATTTTGATAATATAGGGTTGAATATATAATTATCATTTATGGCGACGCCATCTTGGATTTCTCAAAATGCCCAAGGATGCCCAGGTGGCACCCGACAGATTCTTATACCCTAATCTATCATTTTCAGCAAAAAATTGGGTATGGTATATACTCAAATGTACGGTCACATGGAGGTTCTACCTACTATTGTTGTGCATGAGCGCCGTGTCTAGGGTACGTTTTGTGCCGGACCTCGTGGAGTCAATAGGCGTGGTAGGACACATACTGTAAAACAATTAATTTACGGCAAGTAATTTGCGAATTAGCAACTCTATCATATTTTTGCAGCAATTTAAATTTCACTAATTGGAACAACCTGCATATTAGCAAGTAATTCATCTTTATTGCGGCAATTTAATTTAGCGAGTTGGAGGGTATTAGCGAAAATTAGGAAATTGTAAATTGCTAGCGAAATTTACTGTTTTACAGTACATCGAGAGTGACAGTAAATTTGAATTAAAAATGTTATCAGCAGTCTAGGGATTTTTGAAATGGTGCGAAAATGAATTTCAAATGCATTTTTCTCCCAATTTCTTCTACGAAACTAAAAGTTCGCAGAACAAATTGCTTTAAATGATTGCCTTCTTGACTCGTGTATGGTAAAAAATTGAATAATTAATCAAAGCGGTTTCTGGAGGAATCATAGACATAGAGCTTCCAAAGGAGCCTGGCTGGCAACTCCAAAATCCCAAACTCTAGTATCGAACACGGGCGTCCTTCCCCACTGAATTTAACCCTAACGCGGGCCAGACGCAAGGCGGTTGCAACGAAAAAGTAGGGTGGGACCGGTCTTCTGAAAATGTTTTCGTTGCATCTCGGACGTCTACAACTATTTTTTGTCGCGCAAATGAATCTCATGTGCACCTCATTGCCATCTGGCCGTCGTAACGGAAAAAAAGACGCGATGTCCGCGTTGCATTATGGGCCGTATTACGAAAATGACGCGATGGTCATCGTTGCATCTGGGCCGTCTCCCGGAAAAGGACGAGATGTTCCGCTTGCACCTGGTACGTCATTCCGGGAAAATGATTGCGATGCTTTTAACGATTTGGAGGTTTGCCGCAGAAGGCGCAATGCTTTTCATCGGGCCGGGTGATGACACTGTGTACAAATGCCCAAGACGAATTCGATATCGACAGTGATAGCGCCACCATTTTCGATTAAGCTACTTTTAATTAGCATAAACGCATTCATGACGGAAAACCGGAGCATGACGTAGCGTCATGCGCCACGCACGACTATGACGGAGCGTAATAAGCGCCACTCACGACTGGCGAACTATAAGCTACAGATTTAATGCAGATCAGTGTGCGTACGCATCATTGATGATTGATTGAGATTGATTGATTTTGATATCATGTTCTCATTGCATTGCACACATGTTCCTCTGGTGAATATGGGACGTCTTGCCGGAGGAAAATGGCGCCAATGTTCCTGTGGCATCGGGGCCCGTGTTCAGGAAAATGACGGAGTTCTCGTGGCCTCTGGGACGTCTATTCCGGGAACATTACGCGATGTTCTTCGTTGCATCTGGGCGTTAACGACTTGACGCTACTTATTCCGTGCCGGGAAAAAAAGGCCGAGATTGCAAGAAAAGCGATTTGTTTCTCGTTGCTCTGGGCCGTTTTAAGTTTGTTAAAAATTCCAACGGCAACCCGTCATTTGGGCGGCCGTTTGTCGGCAAAACGACCCGGTCGGGTTAGGGTTAATAGTTTTATCTTGATTGAGTCGCCTTGATACTAAATCATCTGTTAATATCGTGCCAACTCATTAACCAGTTTTGATTTGGAGGCTAAAAAAACGTATTTATGACAGCCCAAGCATACTGTGTTAAAAAATAATAAATAATTAAAAAAAAAAAAAAAAAAATAAACTAAATATTTAAAAGGTCCCCAGGAAATGAGATGATGAAACCTAGGTCCAAACTTTACGGGGCATTCCATTCCAATAAACAGGGGGCCACAAAAAAAGAATACACTACTGTGACATCTTTAGAGTGAATTATGATTTTCAGTCAACGTCATGAATAGATTCACACTAGTCAACCGAGTCTACTAAATGTAGGGGGTAAGACGAGTCATGACAATCTTTTGGCATTTTCACATTTACGAATCACCCTCATTTCGAATATACCGACATTATATAAGGCCCATGCGTCTGAAGGGGGCATTTCCTGTTGCGTTCGTCGCGAAAACTCTCTAAATTGGGATTGAGTGAGAGGAAAACGTTCACCCTCGTACTTTCCACACCGCCGTAGGCGGGTGTAATTCGGGCCACATTTAGGTGAGTTTTCCCGTTGCTTTCACGCGAATCAAAAATTAGAATAAGCCTAATATCGCCTGAATATGCCGCCACGATTTATCTCGATTGGCATATCATCGATTGAAGCAAAGCACAATGCGAATAATCATAATAAAGAGTAGGCGAGACCAGGTAATTGCAAAGGGGGTATTTCAAAAATAAACTTCTTTGAAGAAACATTACAGGTGCAACGAGAGAGATTCGCATGTAAGGTGTCCCTAAAAATCACATACTATTTGTGCCAGATTTTACAGATTTACATCAAAAATACCCCAACTGAAAGGATAAAGCTGAAAAATGTTTCTTTGTACAAAAAAATTGTGACTTTTTGTGAAATTTAATTTCCATATAGGAGCACATACGAAATTCAGGCTATGTTTACTTTGAAATATAAGCAAATCAAAATCACTTTTTCTCTCTTTTAAGACATTTGTAGCCAAAACACTGGTTAAAGAAATCTATTGAGTGGTCAATTATAGAAATCCGATACGACACAATAGTTGGTGCTTCAAAAAATCTTCTTGTGCACCTGAATCCGATGTTGCAACACTTTCGCAATAAGAAAGCCACGATACCAACAACGCAAAAAAAGGTGAGAAGAAACAAGCGTCTAAATGATTTAATGTACACCAATGACGCAGAGTTGTGGTTTCAAAGTCGCGTGACACCGCTGTGTTAAACGGTCTGTAACGCATTCTGTTAATAATGAAATGATTTAAACGTCCAAATGTTGAAAAGATAACAACGCTGAAGTCACAGTTACTGGGACTAAGACCTTTATAACCTCCAAACTATACATGCTAGCATATGAAAAGGAAACATTTTCTGAAAGGAAATTGTCCAATCTTTCCAAATATGCTATCAAAATTGCAGTAGGGCTAGGTCTTAAGCAGTTGTTGATCAAAATACTCATGAAAAAGTAGACATAAAGATGTATCTCTTCAAAGTAGCCTCACATCAAATCCAAAGCACTTAATCCACAAAACAAGCATATTTGTGTAAACTAGGTATTTGCCCATCTAACAAGACTAGTTTGACAGGGGTACCCCTAGTAGAACTATTTTTATGATTTTGGGAGCAACAGGTAACGAAATTGGCATAAAAATATGCATATTGCATAAAGTCTTAAAGACTTCTTGCAAGTAGCTTCTGCTGAAGCATAATCAAGTATTTGCAAAGTAAATCCAATAACCATTCATAAAATGTAAACATTAATAGGGTTATAACCCTTGTGAAAATTGTTTTACTGTATGGCAAGTATGAATTTACAGTGTCGCGTGCTCAAAATGGCAGCTCACATGTTAAGCATCAACAAGTCATATGGATTAAAGAGAATAACATCAAGTATAATCTACTAAACCACTCTTTAAAAGTAAACATTTCAAAATTGAATTTATTTTTCTGAAAATTGTACGCCTCAAATTAACCTAATTTGCAGTACGGTAGGGTTTACATGTCTCATCGTTTCGATATAGCAGCTTGTCCTCATTCCTCCACTCTGGTTCTTCACTTAATTAAGAATAATTTAATTATTATTTAATCAAGAACATTCATTTTGGTAATCATAATGCATATTTAAATTTGTAATTGTAGAAGATATAATTAAAAACAGGACGGATTGAAAAGTCTTTTACAGACAGAGTAAAAAACGCTAATTTTCGCCTATAAAATTTGCAACGTACTGTGTCCCATTCCTCTGCATTAATTAATGAGCTTCATTAAAATGTTAGGTGTATGTTAATTAGGCATTGAATTGAAGTGTAATTCATTAGTTTTAAGTTGTTATCTTATTGAATGGTATGAAGAAACATAATGGGCTGATGATATAGTCCTGCTGAGCATGACTCCTCCTTATGTACAAATATCATAATGCCATTAACTTAATCAATGGAGGAGTCATGCCAAAATAGTGTGTAACTGATATGACAAAATTTTTGTCTCACATTCTCCAATAATTTTCACGCTTCATGCGAATAAATATTACCTGATTGCACCTTCGAAAGTATTCCTTAAAGTGTTATCAACAACAGGATAGTCGTAAATATCTTCATCAACTTTATATGAAGTGAAATTTAATGAAATTTCAAGACTTGTACTTAAGATTCTGACCGGTGACTAAGTCCTGATTTTGTATTGCCAGGTGCTTAATGAAAGCTTTAGCTTGTATTTCACTGATTAAAATTGGATATTACTGGTGCTAAAGGTAGTTAGAGTGTTTAGCGAAAGCACCGGTGTAATATATGAAAATTGGAGGTGACATGTTCTCAGTGGTTGAAATTTGAAGGCTACACAAAAATGTCATAGCTGATACACATGATGTTTTGGGACTTCACATATACACTGTTAAATGCATACTGTTAAAGAAACGTCATGTGAAGTCCCAATTATTGGGACTAGCTGATGATAAACATTGTTTTCTCATATTGCAGGTTTATCATGTCCCATTGTATACTCAATACTGACTTGTTAATTAATCAATTATTTAATTATAATTTCTTTAATTAGAATATTTATGGTGTCAAATTAAAGGGCAGTTAATTAGCTTTAATTTGATATATAATTCAAATAATTAAATGATTGTTAAGATAAAGAAAAACAATAAGAACTGAAGCTTCATATTCTCCCATAGACTTTGCATGGTACCGTGTCCCAATCTCCGTGTCCCAATTGCTCCACCCTCCACCTTCGTTTACTTAAATAGTCATAACTTTAATTACTGAAGTCTGATCAAGATAATTTTGGCGTCAACTTAAAGCTAACTAAATAGGCTTTAAAATGAGTGCTTACTTGGAAGTATTCAATCACATTTAAGTACTCTAATCATTACAAACATGTCAGATTTCTCTAAAATATGAAACTGCTCCACCCTAGAGCTGGCCCCAATTCAAGACACATGGCCACAAGTCAAATCGTGTAGCACGAATCCCGACAAGAATATCTCCAAAATTCCTGCAAATACAGACTTAATACTTATTTTCATCGAAGAAACAGAATTGCAGGAGATAAATAAAAAGTACAAGTAGGTGCATGATAAATACTGCGGCCATTAGGGTTATTTTTCTTAGTGTAATTGACTTCCGACGCAGCACTGCGTCGACAAGTCCATGAGTCTATACACTTTATACAGTGCTTGATTGCTACGGCTTTTCAATGCATTATTGGCCTAAGTTACGTCGTGCCGACCA